>CM076582.1:284477872-284677827 GCA_034641835.2 Pinus albicaulis
GCACCACCACCGAATACCGCTCAAGTCAACATGTTGTCCAGGTCTGATGACCCCTGGCTTATTCCTACACCTGAGCAGGTATATGAATTTGGAGAATCCATGCCTTTAACGCCAGTAGAGATCAGCTACTGTGAGATTGTTGCCGCATCGGACCCTCCACCTCCTCAGCATGCTCCGATGAGCATGGCTCTCGACGTCTCCTCGCAATCCCCCTGGCTTGGTCAGGCTGATTCACCTGATCCTCTCAGAGAGACTTTTCCTTCAGATGAGGCTATCATTGAAACTATGTCTCTTGAGGAGCTGCCCTGGGGCGATGGACATCATCGCTCCTCGTTTATGCCCAGGTTGGGGGCAATGACTGATTTTCTAGAGCGTTATGCTACTCAGGTTCCTTCCCCTCCTCTTCAAACACCGATCTTAATGCACGAGGTCTTTTCGGAGGGTAATCTGAGTAACATTACTCAAACTGTTCCAATCAACATCTCCGTTAAACCGGGGATTGTTGAGAATATTCATGTGGGTGTGACTTGTTCTCCCGATGAGATTCAAGTCTATACAGAGCTTTTCGAATAATGAAGCAAGATGCAACGAGGATAGTTCCTTTAAGTGTGTCAACCTCGTTAAAACAATGAAACATGAGCATATCCAATTCGAGTTTTGATAGATTTAGTTCAAATCTCTTTTGTTTTCAACCTTCACTCTATCTTCTATAGACTGAAGCTTGGGGGGCATGTACCTCGAATTGAGACACCATGTTGGGGGGCATGCCCGTCTTGTGTGTACATAGGTGTGTGATTGTCATTTGTGTGCATAGTGTGGTGTGTGTTGTAAACATCTTTCTGCTGATCGGGTCTTCCTGGTTGTGCAGATGTCTATTCATCCATTTGTTGGTTTCACAGATGGTGCCTCCCGCAGTACCAGGAATCTGTCTTTTGCAGCCTGGGTAATCTACGATCCTGCTGGTGAGTTGATTGACCTGAAAGGTGTGTGTCTAGGACGTACCACGAACAACATCGCGGAATATAGTGCCATGTTGGAATTATTAACCGAGGCAGTAAACCTTGGTATCCGTGAATTGCTCGTGTATCTAGATTCACAACTTGTAGTGTTACAGCTGAACGGACACTATTCGGTAAGAAACCCGTCCATATTACGTCTATATTTGCGTATTCGATTACTGGAAAGGAATTTTGACTACATTACATATCATCATATACCCAGGCATTTGAATACATTAACAGATGCAGTAGCAAATTTGGTTTTAGACAGACATTTGCGCAATTTATAATCATCATCACATGTAAAGAAAGACTCATCCAGAAATAGATATGTATATATATAGATATCGAAATGTTTACATAGAGTGTGTCACATAAAACTCAAAAATATACATAATCGTCTTAGTACATCCGGAGACGCTATGTCTCTCAAAAAATAGGTGTGGTATAAATCCTAAGGACTAATCCGCATGGTGCTCATGATAGCACGTGACTGCACGCACTAAGCGCCTCAGGATTCGGTGGATCCGATTCAGAACTCCCACCGTTTGGCGCTGGTATGCCATCGATACGTCTACTAGCCGGACATAGTCTGGAATCCCGTGGGCAATCCCCTCCAGGTTCTGGATCAGCTCATCTCCTCCGGTGCCTTCTCCCTGAATCTCAGGGGCGAGTTGTGTCCTCCGGGAGATTGGAGACATCCCAGCTGGTCTCTCAGGTCCCACATCTGCATGCATATATGATTGTGTTAAGACGAATGTGTATTAACAAAAAAAAACATATAAACATAAAATCAAAATATGAGGTCTTACCCAACTCCTCGTCCCAGTCATCTCCTTCTGGTAGTGGGAGATCTGGGTCCCCGGTAAAGTTAGTTCCTGCATAGGGCCAGTCTTCCACGACGATCAGCTGGCGCCGTAACCACCTAAAGAACTCTGGCCTCCAGGACATCTGTTGGCCACCTCCAGATCTGGGCATCAATGCTGCCCAGCGAGCCATTCTTGGCTCTCGTGGTATCGGATCTGCCACTGCGGCCCCTTGGCCCTGGAATATTGGTAAGCGTTCCAGAATGAACGATACCAAGATGGAACCATAACCGAACTGTTTCAGTTTCCCCTGTTTGCACTTTGTGAGCTGCCTTTTCATGTTGATTGTTACTGCTTCTGCCCAGTTAAACAGTAAGGGACCCATGCATTCTGAGGCCAGCAGGAGTTGGGCCTTCGTGGCCTCGTGCGAAGCCTGCGATCCAGCAACCCGCGTGATGGTATGGAGAACTACTCTCAATGCCAGATCAGGGATAGTGTGGATATCCACCTTCTTGCTTCCTGATCCTGTTTGTGCCCCTCGGCACACCCGTGCCATCACTTCTTCCATCTTCTCCCCAGATGGTCTGCTTCCAGTCAATACAGGGATTGGACCTCTGCGGGACAATCTAGTGATGAAATAAACATCGGTGACCTCCAGTTCTAATACCTGGTCTCGTAACCTGAACACATGTTCATGTTCGTCCCAGATACTGATTAAATACTGGAGGAGCTCGGGCTGAGCTCGTAAACATGGTGTGAGGAAGAACTTTTTCAATCCACAGTTTCTAAGTGCATTCATGCAAGCTTGCCTTTGCATGGCTTGTTCATCCTCTTCTCCGTGCTCTCGTTCTTTCCATTCGATTGCCATTTTGAGTGATTACCTGCATTCATATGGTCAAAAACCCTTAGTTAGATCTTTGATGAGCTTCAAAATCCATGCAATTTGGTCTAAATGTCGAAATTTTGGGCGAATTTTTAGGTTCGGCCGCTGGCGCGGCTGTTTTGTGAACAGTCGCGCCACATGGCGCGAGCCCTTTGTAAAAAGGAGCTCATTGGCGCGGGTACGTGCCCGATACCCGCGCCAATGGGCGCAGCCCTAAAATTTTAAAAATGGCCATGTAGAACTGATTTTCAAGGGAAATTTATTAAAAATGAATGAAAATGAAGAGAAAGGGAACGCCTCTTACCTGTGACAGACGAGGAGCTGAATGGTCAACTGGATTTGTCGCAATCACCGTCAGAAGTTTCTACTCCAAATGGACCACTGTTTCTTTCCACTAAGGTAAATAGTAAAAGTAATTTTATTTTTACCAATTTGACATATTTATAACTTTTTCGACGTTAAATGAGTTTTAAAAGTTATGTTTATCAAATATTTGCATATGTTATGTCGAAAATGGATTTTACGCTTGCTTGGTATGTGCAGCAGCAGGTTTTTGCAACTTAAACGATGGAAACGAGTTGTATTTTATACTTTTTCGGACTCGGTAAATACACGAAAAGTCACTTTGGAGTCATCTTTCAGCTCTTTTCTGACTCTCTAAATATGAAAAGATTGCCGAGGCCCTTATCGTTTCGATCTCGTTAAATTGGACACAAATCGACATCCACCCAGTATAATTTTAACCCTTTTTCGGGCTGGGATGGATTGATTACGAAAAAGGAATACCCTAGCCTATCGCGACTAGGAGGTTTTCCCGGATATTGTTTTCTACCTTTTCGGATCTGGGGAACTATTTACGAAAAGGGACATGTGGAGTTTTCTTTTCCGCTGTCTTTTCAAACTCTCTAAACATGAAAAGACGCCGAGTTCTTCCTTTGTCAGACTCGTTAAACCCTGATGACATCGGATCTAGTCGAAATGAAGTTCTCCGAGTTCCTCCTTCCTAGGACTCGTTAAATGCACTAGGATGGATTCGCCCGAAGGGCGGACTTATATTGCAAGCATATGCTATCCCCTTCAAGCTTGTTATCCAAAATAATTGGGGTACTCGCCAGAAATGGTGGGGGAAAAATGGAACCGTCGTCGTTGTCGTCGGCAGTATGTCGCTCTTGAACATGGCACTTGTCTGCATTCGTGTCGGGTTGGGGACCTCTCATCTCGTTTCTTCACTTTGCCTCCATGGGTTTGGATAATCCTTTTTGACCTCTCCTCTGCTCATTTCCTTATCACCATGACCTCTGATCTACTGATGTCAAATACTGCCAAATCCACCGTCGTGCCATTTATATGTTCAAGAGAAGTTGGCCTCTGCAAATATCAACCTTCCTCTGTTTCTCATACGATCTTGATTCACAACAAAAACATCATGTTCCTCTGTCTCGTGTCGATGATGTGGGAATCATTATGGCCCACCTTCGATCAAGGTCACTTCCTGTCGACATCAACTCATTATCCAGGAAGTTGGTCTAGAGACTCCTTATGGTACCTTGGAGCCTACATGCCTCAATGGCAGGTTCGTCGCATTCGACGTGAGGTTTACATCATTGACCTCCGATCGAGTGATTCTGCGGGTGTTCGACGTCAACTCATTTATTCGCACGCCGTAGATTGTACCTGTAGTGCCTTGAGGACCATTGTCATTATTGGTGGTTTCTCTCGCGTCTGTTAACAGCTTTCATCATTGGCTGGTAATCAGACGATGTTCTTGCATGTTCGACTTCGGCTCACATATTCGCATGCTTGAACTTGTACTTTGTTTGGGTCGAGATGGAGCGCAAGACCCTGGATTGTGTCTGTTGTAATCCAGGCTGCGATTTTGTGGATTATTATGATTATGTACCGCAGCTCAGCGATTGGATGGCTGACACAGTCTATTTGTTTGATCTTAGTTGGATAGGTACACCCATACCCTGGATCCGGATTATAGCATATACATTTCGGATAGGTTGCGCCCATACCACATATACATCATGTACTTGAGATATCCCCGGGTGTATCTTTTACGGGTTTCCGACGGCGGGCCTTAGGTTGAACATGTTCTCGTAAAGCATTTCACCCCTCTCTCTCTCTTGAACTCATACTTTAGGGAGCATACATTGCAGTAATTTGTTCCACCCCGTCCCTACCATTCCAATAAAAACAATGGAGGACCCATTTTGTGACCTGTGACCATTGTCATGCCTTGAAAACTCCATCAATACATTCCTCTAAGCATGAGCTTCATTTTCCCTTGAGATATCTCCTTGCAAAAATCATGAAAAACATCCCTTTTGGCATTGGCGCGGGCAGGAAGTTTAGTACTCGTGCTAATGAGGAAAATCCTGCAAAGAGGTCGCGTCAACTGGCGCTCTTTCATAGAGCAGTAGTCGCGCCACCCAATTTAAGGACTGTTTTTTAAATAAAGATGGTGGAAGTTGAGTTCCAACAAACTCAGAAACCATTGCCTATCTTGAGTTGGGAGGTTTGGCTGCGGAAGTTCTATGGAAGGGAAGTGGTTTTGCCACCTCCCATGGAACCTTCCTTGTTGATAGGGCCAATCCCACAATAATAGGGATCCCAACTCCCTCCTTCCCCATCTATAAAAGCCTGCTCAATTCCATGGCAAGCTAGTCTTGAAGTGCCTAAACTTTGAATCTCCATATTCCCAAGAGCCTTTGTGCTGTAAAGAGCCCTCTTTTTCCCTTAAGGCCGACTCAAGTAAGGAGACCATCGTCGAGAGACTCCGGAGAGGTTTTTCCTTTCCTTGGCGAGCTTTGCGAGACGTGGACGACTGGAGACCCATCCGAAGGAGACCACGACGTCAGAACTTGGTTGTAATCTCTCTTCGTTTGTTATTTAATAGATGATTACGATTATGGTTCCACTCTGTTTTCCATCATGTTAATATGAGTAACATCCTTTCTGACTGATGTTTAGTTACGTATGCCGGATTTTATGCTTGTATCTGTTCGTTTCTTCCATGTGCAGGTGTTCATCCGCGGAGATCATGGAGGGATTGTGATCTGCCGAGGCTGAGGAACGGGGACGCTTCTTCTTCAGATCATAGCGTTGGAATCCAGGTAGGCTTCTATTCCTAGTCTTTCCATTCGTAACTAGGAGCTTGCGTCATAACGTTGTTTGATTGTTGCTAGACCCCTGTTGGGCTAGTAGGGATCGCCTCTGTCCGCAGAGGGGATTTACCTCCTCAATAGTAGCCCTAGTCATAAAGTCTCACTCTCCCTCAAAAATTCTCATTTTCTGGCCCACCTTCATGTCTTGTTGAGCATAAAAACACTTTTGAAAATCTCATTTCACTATGTCTTATGTCAGTCAAAGTCAACCTTGGAGTCAGGTCATTCAAGGTCCCATTAGGTCATTAGGTTTCATTTTTCAAGGTCTAAAAATGAACCATTTCATCTCAATAAGGTCATCAAAAGGTGTGAGAGTGACTCAATAAACATTTCATTATCATCTGCAGAGTATTGTCAAAATGTAAATATGATATTTTTAAAGTTTTAATTATGGTTTTAAGTATGATTTTCATATTCAAATGTATTTTTTTTCAAAAACGGAGTTTTAATTTATTTCATTTTGTATGTAATTATATGCTTCCTATATGTAATAAGTTACTCTCCAAAAGTTTCCAACTCCAAATTCATATGCCAAACTGAAGACCACCAAATAAAAGTGAAAAGTGCCAAACTCCAACAACTTTATCTTGCAAATAATAAAAGTCAAACAAAAAAGGATATTCAACGTGCTTTCAAAAAAGTGAAAAGAAACATAGGAAAAGTGGGTTTTTTATCTAAATCAAAATTCACTGAAGTACTAAAGACTCTTAGACATCAATTTGAAATTCATTTGCTTTCTTTTCTATCTAGCAAACACTTGAGTAGAGAGAATTTTCGATTTTCTAGGAAAAATTGGAGAAAAACTAAGAAAAGGGTGCATATTCTGAAGGCGTTGCACACAGACAGAAGGTGTTGCACACAGATAGAAGGCACTGTGCATAGCCTTAAGGCGATGCTCATAGCCTTAAGGCATTGTACATATGTCCAACAAAGCCCAAAACTCTTCGAAATTTTCCCAAATCACCTCTAGAGCTAGAACATCGATCTCATGAGCCTCTAGGAAGTAAGTAAAGGTAAAAATCCACCAATATCTCATCCTTCAAATTTTATTGGTTGGTGTTGTATAATTTCTTGAAGAATTTTGTGTAAACTCACTCAAAATTTTATTTTTCCTCCCTAACACTCACAACTCCTAAAACTCATTTCCCTTACACTCTCATACCTTTTCCACATTGCAAATACTCTTTCCCAAAACCTTTATTATTAAAATCCTTGTCCCTAATATTTTAAATACTAAAACCCTAAGCCTTAGGTGCTCCTTTTACCTAGGCTCCCAATTCCCAATTCCCCATCCTAAAATTCCCTTAAATCCCCAATTCCCCATCCTAATTCCCATCACACTGTTGAGGTATAAAAGGTGTCTTTTTAACGCCTATTTATCCTACATTAATTATCAATCTGGGAACGAATTTTTATTTCAAGAGTGTACTCAGTTTGAGGTGGCAATTTATCCAAGAGGAATTCTCTTCAATATGTAGTACAGTGTTCTAAATACAAGAGTAAATGGATTCTTGGAAAAGAAATCTAATTTCAATAACATGAATTCAAATGCTCTGAAATCCAGCTATTCACTCAGCAAACATCAATCGAGGATACAATAGCAATAACTCATTCCTCTAGAAATTGATGCAATTGAAATCAAACTGGAACAAGACAATCAATCTGGGAATGTGAAAGCAATAACCAGTATTCTCTACAGTTGACAGTCCTGCTTTAGAGCAATCAAAGGGAAATAGAAATTGAACTAAATCATTAATGCTGCTAATGAAATTAAACTAGGCAAGTTCTCAAAAGCAAAATCAAACTCTTTGCAATTAATCAACTAAAATGAACAACAATGTAAATGGCTAGCAAACTGTAATTAAAGGGATTGAACAAAAAATCCTATTTAATAAATCTGAACATAAAACTCTAATTAATGGGATCGCATAAAAAATTCTATTGAACAACAATCTGTGATGGACAACAATCAAACAAAACAACAAATCAACCAAATTATGAACAACTTAGCTCTGTTAAAGCATAACAAGACAAGTAATTAAGATTCTTGTTAAATTAGAAAGGGACGGCAACGGAATTCACTAATGTAACACACCAATACTAAATAAGCAATGAAAAATAAACTACTTACTTGAAAACCGTAATGAAAACAATTAGAAACTGTCACACAATAATAATGAAAAGATAGAGATACAAACAGCAGATAGATCCACCAAGGTCGGGCCCTCAACCACCAGTGAAATGTCATTGGGCTTTACTCCAGAGTTAAGAAATGGAACAGAAACGTGTTTTTGTATTAATCAAACATAAATAGTGTTTACATCAGTTTCTCTTCGATCACGAGAGTCAAGAAATTACAGAGTTACAAAATGAATTCAATAATCATCTCATTATTGTTCCAATACATAATACATGCTCTCCTTTTATAATCAGAAAGAGGAGAATGTAAATAGTAAATGTGATCCCTCATAACAATATTGGATTGTCCCCAATAACTTGATCAACAAGAAAAGATATTTCCATCAATCATTCAACAAGAACAAGTCAAATTTGGATTTGCAGCTGAGATAATTTGGAGGACGACTGCAACAGTAAATCTAAGAAAATCGTGTTCAAAGAACCTTTCGTTTCTCTCAATACAGGCCGAATTTGGAAAAATTGTTCCTTATAAAGTTAATTCGGTCCGTTTTGGAAAAAACCCATGTTCCGTATTTTCCAGATTCTTCTCCATTTGCCCAGAATATAAACCGCAAAACTGTCACTTCTTATTCTACCAAATTTCTGAGTTGGAATATTGAATGATGTGCTGGAGATCAAATCTGCAATCTAGAAAATATCTTGGAGGCTAAAATGGTGAGTGATGTTACAAAATATATTAATAAACCATCATTGATAAAATTATGCATAATAATTATCAATTTATTAAAAATAAAGGAGAAGAAATAATATTTATCCATAAGAGCATAAATAATTATAAAATGGATTTATATGATAAATTATGACAAAATTACATGATAAAGAAGAGTAGAAATGGATGAAATAAGTGTTAAAAAGGTGGTCGTATTCGTGGCCCAACATACCTCCAAACTGAATATATTGCATGTCCTCATGCAACCAAAAACAAAACCCATGTGTTAACCAAGCAAAGAAAACGTTCATCCCAACTCATGAAATGGATGGAACAAATGAATTTTTTCTCAAATAATGAATATTAAATTTTAGCAATCTTGATGAAGGCGTAACAATTTTTACAGTTTACATTCAACTATATGTATATGAAGTGGCAAAAAAATGAGATATAAGTAACATCAAACTTCATTAACCATTTTCTAAAAAATCAGATCGTTTTGATACACGAATCATGAGATATAAACAAAACGGTTGTAGGTGATAGTGCATAATTTTTGAAATTTTATGAACTAATTTAGTGTGAAATTATCTGGGCTTGTGTATTTTAATGATACCTCTTTGTTATCCAGAAATCACAAGAATTCAGTTCATAGTTTTAAAGATATATGCAAATCAATTTCTGCACAATATAAAAATGAAATTGTATGCCTTAAATGAGAAAGAGAGTAGAAAACATCCATCATGTGTAGCAATTCCTCCCCCAAACTAAAGAATTAGCATTTCCTCATGCAATTCTAGAAAACAAAGAGAGGTGGTTTCTACAATATGTTGAAATCGATGCTTGGTGTAAAACAACATATAATAAGGGAGGTGTTGAGAATGAATAATAATATCAATGGATGATAAAGAATATTAATAACATGGTCATAAGAAAGAAATGAAAGAAAGCAACACTCCCCCAAACTGAAAGATGAGATGTCTCTGAAAAATGGGAAGTGGTAAAGATGTGGAATGAATGATGATAAATAATGCTCAATGGATTTTTATGAAATTCTCCTAAATTCATAATAAATCAAAAAAATTATTCTATTTTACCTCAAGTGTTACCTTCGAAAAAAAATGTGGAATGACATGTAGGAACTAGCATTTGTTGAAGTTGATGTAGGCTAAGCAGATACTAAAAGTGATGCAAAAGGTGGAAGCCATGTAAGCACATCATCTCTGAAGAATTGTGCGCGTTCGTGAGCCTTTGTTGTTAGTTGTGGTCGTGCTACAAATAGAAATCCCCCCCCCCCCCCCATATTTGTTGTTCTCTTGTAAACAAATCACGATTCTGTATGCAATTTTCTTGAATCCACGGTTTTAGTTTTGAATGGCAACAGATAAGATGCATGCCAAAAATTTAAGCAGAAAAATTTCTGTAGAAATGCAGTATGAATATTGTGGCAATAGAAGAGCAACGTACTGCACAACAATTGTACAGCATGGAAAGGCATACATACTTATGATATGATCAAAAAATTATCGCATTACTAAAATCAATGCATATTTTGAAATTGTGAGTAGATATGGAAATGTTTATGTAACGATTCAAAAATAAGGGAAAAAGACAGCTGATGTGAAAAAAGTACTTATGCGGTCATTATCCACATAAACCATTATGATCAATTTATAAATAAATTTCATGCATAAGAGGTTCTGATCAAATGGTTTAAGAGCATACTCTCATTTGATATTAGATAAAGATATAAGAAAAAGGTTTATCATTACTATTGATTTGTAAAAAATATGACTCCAATACCATTAGCAGAGCTCTGTTGCCCACAGGTGTTTATAACCTTGAAAAAATTGTTTTCTCACCCTTGGAACCATTATCCTTTATTTATGCCTAAGGAATTGTTGTGTGATGTCATGATGGAGGCCACTGTACTGGCTTGGGAACCAGATGAATCACAATGCCATTCACCAACAAGGAGTGAAAAGTGGGCAGGTCGGCTTGTGATGAGACCTCCTGTTCCAAGGACTTTTTATTTTTCTGAGTTTTCCATTGAATCATATCCCTAGTGTGGTGGTCATAATTGGAATGCCACTTCACTGCTCCCTTATGATTATGGTAGGCTGGCTCTTGATGATACCCCCTATCCTCCATCTGCCATATCATAGAATTGTTAGTAATTCTTGGTTGTGTACAAGAATCCGTGCTCAAGACATTTAAAGATTATGTCACAAAATGTATATATGTCTCTATTTCTTAACCCTTCAAATATTAATAATATATTTCCCAAATATCAAATCTTTATTAGCTCTGCAATGCCATGTTCCTTTTATATTGAAGTGAGCGAATGGAAGACGAAGAAAGAAAAGGATTTCAGTTTGTCATGCTGCTTAAAACAGAAACTGCCATAATAAAATCCTGAAGAAGTGAATAAAAAATAAGCTAAAGTAAAGGAGCGCCCATTAAGGATATTTAACTCTTAGATACATAAATATCAAGAGACCTGCAGCTCTAATCACTCTACTTTATTCACAGATATGGAAATGAAATGAAAACCAAGAAAACTCTTCAACACAGATAGAATATTGGAAACTTGCAAAACTTTTTCATTCATTCAATATTGTTCAGTACAAAATTAGCCTTCAAAGGTTCAAAACTCGGAACCTTCTTTCTTCCTTAAGATGTCTTTAAATACAATCTGAACCAAAATGGTTTTCAGTTATAAAACTGATTCTAACTAACTATAACTGCTTAACTACTCTCTGAAGCGGAGGTACATGCCTCAGAAATATTTTATTACATTTACATAACTTCACTTAAAACAAAATAAAGATAACAACTCCTAATCTAAAGGAACTGATGTTCCTGGAATAGCAGCTGACTCAATGATTACTTGCGGCTGAACGGCTATTTGGGGCTGTTTGGCTGGAAATCCTTTTTCTGTGTCAATAGAAAATTTCTTGCATTCCTTCCAGAGCTTATCTTGAGTTATTGGAGCATTCTTATAACGATGATATTCTAGTGTGAAGGCAAAAACATGACTGTGAGTGAGGTTACTTGTGAACAATGTTTTCACCATCCACAGCAGAAGGAAATGCCTTTGTAAGAAATTGAATACTGTTTCTCCCTTCAGTATCTGTGTCTTCTCATGTCGGCCATCTGCTTTGCTTTTTGCAAATACCAATTGATCTTCATAAAATTTCCAGGACATAACCTCACCTCCCTCCTTCCAGCATGAGGGCAAACCTGTTCTTATCAACTTATCAAACGAAATATCAAATTTCTTAACCATCTCTTTAATTACCTGTAGCCGCTTCTCTGATGCCTTCAGAAGGTCATTTTTAATGATCATTTTGTTTACCTCTTCAGCATAGAAATACCTATCCAGTATCCCCATATCTTTCAACTCTTCATCCGTCTTGGCATTAATAAAATTCATGAATTTCTTGGCCCAATTTGATCTTTTGATAGCGGCTTGCTTATCTGATAACAGCTCCTTTTCGTGATCTGCAACAATGTTCTTCTCTCTAGAAATTACAGTTATGGAACCCCATTTTGCCTGCATTTCGGAAATGATCTCGTTCCAGATGAGATCCTTAGCTTTAATAAGGGAAATATTTCCCTTCAATTTCTCCTTGAGTTCTTTGATTTCTTCCTCAGCTTTTTGTAGCTTTTGCTCGTTCTCATTTGCCTTTCCTTCCCATCCTTGCATCAACTTAAGAACTGTGGCCAATTCAGACTGGGCCTGTTTACAATCTCTCTCCGCCATTTTTAATTCTGTGTTCAGCTGAACAACCTGGGCTTGAGGGTCGGCTCCACCTACAGAAAAATCAAAAGTACAAGTATGGTTATGGATTTGATTCTGTAAGGTTATAGAAGTCTGCTTTACCTTAGTAAGTTCCTCGTCCTTCTTCATCAACTGTTGTCGTAGTTTCTCTTTTTCCTTTTCAACCTCTGCTACTTCGGCTGCCAACGAGTGCTCTACAGCTGGCAATTTCAACTTTTTCCTTAATGAAGATATTTCTGCTTCTGCACTCTTCATAATTTTTTGAATTGCGCTTTTATCATTTGGATCGACCCCGATTTTCATTATGATTTTTTTTCAGCTCTTCATTCTGAGTAGTTAACGCTCTTGCATTGGCTTTTTCCATCTTGAATTGTTTGACAACCTTAGCAAGCATATTTTCTGTCTTGACTGCTGTAGCAGTGGTCTTGCTCAAATCATTGACAATCAACTGACCTGTCTGCATGTGGAGATTCATTTTGTCCCACAAGGGGATCTTTTTCACGTCCATGACTATGTTCAACTCCTTAAAGCTGCCTGAAGGTCCAAGGGACATTCCTGTCGGATGCGACAGCGCCATCTTAAACTGATCTTTCTCCAGATCCATTACCGTCAATAGTCTTGTTTGGTCAGCAGCTATATGGTGCTCTGCTTGTGTTTCTATGTTGGCCTTTATTCTTTGGTTCTTTTCTTCAATCTGTGAGAACACTTGCTTCATGGAAGGAGCCTTTTCCAATTGAAGTTCCTGTCTGCTAGGAGATGAGGGGCCACCTTGTTCTTCACTGACCTAGAGAGTAAAACCAGGTGAATTAGAAGAATGATCTTCTGCTGATTTAGTCATTTTCTCCTCTCGGGGTTCCTCCTCATCGATCTCAATAACATCATCTCTTCCTCTTTTTCTCATCCTTTCCAGTATTGCAGGTGTTTGAATATTGATCCTTGATGAACTTGGCCCTCCTGGATTAGCCAATTTCTCTAAATCAGGTTTACTCACATGAGTAAAAGCAGCATACCCATTCTCGACCCTTTTTTGTGAAATAATCCCATGTGGATCATAGGCCCATTTCTCTCCCAACAGCAACTGTGTCTCTTCCAATATTTTTGATACCTCCTCAAAAGCTTGTCTTGTGTTAACAACAAAAGGGCCTACACTCATAGGCAACTTGTACATTAATCCTTTCTTCATGGGCAGAAAATGAACTTGATCCACATTAAGACTTTGCCTTATAAATTCCAAGGCAAAAAGTCTCATTGGAACAAAGGTTGGGAGCCTATAAGGCTCGATACTGACTCCATATAGCCTAATCTCAGAGTAATCTTCAAAAACAAACCAGTCTCCAAATTTACAATTAGGTCCTAATTGTAAGAACTCCTGGGCCTTTGGCAGGAAGCATGGAGGAAGAGTTCCATTCAGAATTTTATAAGCAGTGGTCATGAAATGGTCGACAAATTCAAACAACCCGGCTTCGTTTTCTTCTTTTCTAACCATATCAGTCCAGAGTAAAACTGACTGCTTGTTTTTATTAATATCCATTATATTTAAACCCACACTCATAAACTCTTCAACGTTTTGATATAAAAATAGGTAAACTACCAGTGATGGAAATCGGAAAAAACCTGTTAGAGGGAAAGCGATCAATTGAGAATTCACTACTTCCTGCCAAAAGGACGGGATATCTAACACCACACCTGGTTTCATCATAAGAGCGAACATTCCCAAGGCCGCCTTATCAATTTCGCGATCATCATCCCTCCCCAAAATCTCCATAATACAGCTAAGAACTGGCCTGTATTGAACATCAAACGCCTCCAAACTGAACTTTCCTGTTTCAAATTGAGTCTTCTCTGGACTTGATGTCAAAAACAACATGCAACGATTAAATTCCTCATCTAAAAGCTCCTCAAAATACTGAATCAACAAATCTTCAGAGAACTGCAACGGAGACTCATTTTCTGGACAACATAATGCTTGACGCATTAATTGAGTTGAAACCTGTAGAATATTTTCTCCTTGGGAATTCATAACAAAACACTTGCCAGGGTACATAGACGAAACCAACTAAGAAATGAATTCAGGGAAAAAATGAGTTTTGGGAACACAAGCGGACAACACTCCCGAACTTTTCATCGCAGAGAACACAGGGGACTTTTCAGTGTTCAGGGTTACTTGATAATGCAAGAGAGGATGGTTGACGGATGACACGGTGTCATGAACATCTTTCTCGCTATCTAGGAGAGGACTGAGACTTGATAAACCAGACAGTGATGCTCGCTTGGCCATGACTGATAGAAATTTGAAAGCAATTCGCAAAGAAATGAATAGTGCAAAGGTGGCGGGACGCGGTTAAACAGGGCAAACAGTCGCAAGTAAATCACAATGGAACGAAAAAACCCCTTTTATAGACTACGGAAACCACAATAAATGCAAGGGTGACGTGGAAAGACAACTCACAATGAATGACAGCTTGTTTTCCACCTCAACAGATGACGTCATGCGGGGGGTCTGTGAGTACGGCGGAGAGTTTCTACCCATACCCCCCGTAATTAATTAGAACCGTCGATCACCAAAGTTCAGAGATCTGACCGGTCAACTGCGGGGGGTTGGGATTTTATAACTGACGGGCAAGTTAACCCCCCGCAATTGCATATCCGCGAGCTTCTTTGTATGACGACGACTTCCGCTGGAAAAGCTGCTCGAGCTTTAACCTTTATATATATATATATATGTCAACCTAAAGTTGACACCCGCTTCACGTATATAAAATGAAAAAAAATGGCAAAACATGCATTCCCTTTTTTTTTTTTATGCTAAAGTATTAAAAATTCATACTAAAGCATATTTTTGAATTCTTATTTGTTTTTTTTTAATGTTCTTTTCAAAATTTCAAAATGAAATATAAAAAGGATTTGTAGATAATGATCCACAACATCTGGCTCCACCTGGGGATAGTGTTTTTACCACGAAACACTAAGAACCTGCAGATTAGTGCCTTCACCTCGGGCATGGAGTCACATATTGCTTGATGAAAATGTACAATGGCCACACCGGATATATACAATGATGAACCAGCAACTGCTTAATGTCGGAAATAATGCTTGAGATATTGCCCGTTCACAGGCATATCCAGCACTTCTCCTTCCAAATTTTCCAGCATGAAAGTATTATTTCCTCGGACTTCATAAATTTTGAATGGGCCATACCACAAGGGATCGAATTTACCGTGTTTGCCTTTCTCCTCCCTTCGTGTATCCCATCTCAGTATTAAATCTCCTTTCTGAAACAAAACTTCCTTTGCTTTTCTATCAAACACTGCCTTCATCTTTTGCTGATAAGCGAGCAAGCTGTCCCGAACTTGATTTCTGTTTTCACTTAGTTCCATCACATTTTTCATTCTTCGTATCATGGCATTTGGTTCTGCTTGGGCATCTTGGAGAAAAGAAATCACAGGTTTTACCAATTGTGTGGGGAATAAAGCTTGAGTGCCGTACACCAGCTCATAAGGAGACTTGCCGGTAGACCTCCTTGTAGTCATTCTTGTTGCCCACAAGGCAAAAACTAGCTTCGTGTCCCAATTCTTTTGATTCTCACTGATTGTTTTCTTCAAAATTCTAACCAATGTTTTGTTGGAGGATTCTGCTAATCCATTTCCCTGCGGATGGTAAGCTGTAGAGTGAGACAATGTCACATTATAAGTTTGGCAAAAATTAATAAACCTGAGTGAACTGAAAACCTGAGCATTATCTGTCACAATCTTCACTGGGCATCCAAACCTGCTAAAAATATTCTCTTCCAAAAACTTCATTACTACCAAATCATTTGCTTTCCTGGTGGGAATTGCCTCCACCCACTTTGTAAAATAATTTGTAGCAGTAAGAATCCATTTAAACGGCCCACTGGATGGTGGATTGATTTCTCCGATGAAATCCAATCCCCATTGTCTAAAGGGTTCTTCAACGAAAATAGGGAGAAGAGGTAGCGGAGCCAGCTTTTTCTTCTCTGCAAATAATTGGCATTTTTGACAACTTTTAACTGTTTTGTAAACATCAGAAAACACGGTTGGCCAATAGAAACCTGATTTGAATATTTTGTGAGCAGTTACCTTCCAGCTGTAATGCCCTCCACACAAGCATTCATGATATTCTTTCATCACTTCTGAAATTTCTTCCTCTGTAAGACACAACAACAACATACCTGCTGGATCCTTCCAATATAACTTTGCTTCGATTATAACATAAGGCTGAGCCTTAAGTTTCAGGGCCCTGTATTTTGCTCTATTAATGGAAGGGGGACACGAAAGAAAGCACAGATAATGTACAATATCCTTATACCATTCTGAACAGAGAAATTTATACTTAACTGCTGTCTTTGACTGATTATCACGCGTTTCTCCATTGGCTTCTTCTACAGGGGCCAGCAAATTGATTCCCAACGCTTGGAAGTTGGATTATGTCAGCAATTTGGCCAATCCCAATCCTTTAACTAGCTTGGTTGGTTTTACATCCAAATCATACTCTTGAATTTTAGCGATCCATTTTCCTCTCTTACCTTCCACATCGCTTTGTACTAGCACGTCTTTCACAGCTGAATTGGGAACGTACGCTAGGATCTAAGAATGAAGGACATAAGTTCTGAAAGCTTTCAGTGCTTTTACCAGAGCGTACACCTGTTTCTCCAATATATTATAATTCAATTCTGCATCTCGGAGAACTTTACTGAAATATGCAACTGGCTGTTCCTGCTTTTCTTCATTTCTCTGTAATAACACGGCTGCAATAGTTGAGGGAGAAGCAAATGAAAAGATTTGAAACGGTTTCAAATAGTCTGGACTGACTAAAACAGGTGCTTCCTTTAAAGCCTCTTTGATTCTCTGAAAAGATTCCCTCGCTTCCTTGTCCCACTTTACCTCGAGCGCGGAAGAGGAATTGTCTGAATGGCTTCAACTCTGGCCGGATCAATCTTCACTCCTTCTTTTGAAACGATGTGGCCTAGTAATTTACCCTCCTCCAAGGCAAACAAAGACTTCTTAGGATTCAGTGATAATCCAAACTTTCTGCACTTCATGAAGGCTTTCTGTAAATGCTGTAAATGTTCCTCATCAGACTTCGAAAAAATTGTGACATCATCTAAATAAACCACCACAAACGTGTCTCCCACAAATGCGATATCCATCGCCCTTTGGAATGTGGCCCCTGCGTTCATCACGCCGAATGGCATCCTGGCGTACATGAACGTTCCCCAAGGCGTAGTGAAGGCGGTTTTCTTCTGATCTTCCTTCTCCACAATTACCTGGTTATAGCCTGAAAATCCGTCCACCATAGACAATCTATAAGCACCTGTCACTTTCTGTAAGACAAAGTCCATTTTCGGCAAAGGATAATTGTCTTTTAATGAAGCCCTGTTCAAATTCCTGAAATCTACGCATAGCCTTATCTCTCCGTTTTTCTTTCGGACAGGTACAAGATTAGAAACCCAATCTGAATACCTGAGCGGAACGATTATCTTGGCTTGCAGCAATTTCTTTATTTCCTTCTCGATTGGAGCTAACAGCAAGGGATTAATCTGCCTAAGCTTTTGTTTATGTGACTTGACTCCATCCTTGAGTGGAATCTTGTGCTGTATGATGTTCTTATCATATGTTTTCAAATCATCATACGACCAAGCAAATACATATTTAAACTGTTTGAACAACTCTACATACCTTTCTTTATATTCCTGCGGAATCCCTTTGAACAGTTTGACTATTTTAGGCTCTTGTGGAGTACCCAAATTGCAATCTTCCACTGGCTCATCTTGGTTCATCTTCTTTTGATCCACAGCAACATCATTAGCCCCAAACAATCTTTCAAGAGGTACTAAGCCTCTGGGTAAGACATTGTCTTTTAACTGAATAATTTCTCGACCACTGATCTCCTTTTTAAAGGTCTTACCAGCCAACTCGTCTTCATCACTTTCCAGATCAATCTGATGATCTTCAAAATCCTCAGTCATCAACAGAAACTGCTTAATCTGCTCATCATCTTCAAAGACCTGCCAATGTTTAATATTGTCAGGAATCGAAGGTCTATGTCTCATCTCTATTTCATACCTTAGTTTCACGCTGATAGGAGGCTTGAACGTACTTGCTGCAACCGCCAATGAATCTGCCAATCTATTTTCTTCTCTTGGAACAAACTGTAAATTGAATGCTTCGAAATAATTTTCAATCAGATCCCATACTTCATTCCGGTATGCTCGTAACCTGGGATGCTTGGTTTGGCATAAATTCTTGATCTGCCTTATAATCAACTCTGAATCTCCAAACACAGTCATAGATTTAATTCCCATCTGCTTAGCTGTCTGCAAACTAATAATTAATGCCTCATATTCTGCGACATTATTAGTAGATTCGAATTCCAATTTGAAAGAAAAAGGTACCAGATTACCTTCCGGAGAAACAAAGATGAAACCCGCTCCCGTTCCTTCTTTGGAAAATGCGCCATCAAAATAACACTTCCATGGTTTATCTGAACGTAATTCCTTATGTACAATTGCTGAATCAAGCTTCCCCTGAGATTCCTCAGCAAATTCTGCATCCTCCTGCAGCATAAAACATGACAGGTCGTCCTTCTCTTGGCCATAAATTGGTGAATTACTTGCATCTTTCTTGGTAGCAGTTTTTTGAAATCTAGTCTCTCTATACAACCTTCTCTCTTCACCATTGAAAACAGGAATAATAGAATACGTAAAGTCCAGTTTCAAAACTCCTCCCAGCTTTGCTCCCCATGATCTAGATAATAACATTCCAAACCTGGCTGGAATATCTGCCACTACAACGTCCATCATAATGCTTTTGGCTGGGATTTGGGCCAATGAAACAACCATATCTTTAATGAGACCTACACACTTAACCCTCTTCGAGTCAAAAGAGTAAAGATCTTTGTATGGCTTGGTGATTTGTAGATTTAACTCCTTCATCACACTCAATGGCATCAGATTGTGTGATGCGCCAGAATCTAGCATACAATTGTGAAAAACGAAATCATGCAAGAGAAGAGATATATAAAAAGGAGGAACAGACGAATCTACCTCTTCCACATGAGGTCCAAACGTCACCACTGGCTTTTCTTCCTGCAGATTCACTGTGTCACTCACTTCATCAGGTTGAGACAGATTGATAAATTCAACGATTTCTTTTTTGTAACCCGATGTTTTTATGAGTTCAAGAAGAGGTACTGGTATTTTCACTTTTTCTAACTCTTTCGACAAACTGAAAATTGGATTTGATCTTGTCAACTTTTCAGGTTCTTCTTGATCTTTTTTGGAATTTAAATTCTGATTAGAAACCGTAACCACCTTCTCCAAAATGTTAGAATCTTCAACTTTCGTGTGGGATGTTTCAGCTTGCTGCTTACCTTTCTGCAGTGGAGTCACCATTGGAGTAGGTGCTACTTCCGATTCTTTTTCTTCATTATCTTGCGTCCTCAACCTTTTTTTTGACCTCAAATCATACTTTTTATGCAACTCAGATTGCATAAAGTCTGTGAATTGTCTGCAGTAATCATCCATCTCTTCCTGATCAAATGAGAGATCAGCTTCTTCCTCTTCTTTCTCCCCTTCTTCATCAATCTCTTCTTCTGTTTCATCATCTTCCATATACACAGCAGAGATTCGAGCATCATCTTCTCTCTCGTCATCCTCATCTGCTGAACGGGACGGGGCTGCTTCTATGTACAAAGGTGCTTGCACCTGATCTTGATCTTTTCTTTCTCTTTGTAGAATTTGCAGGGGCTGTTTTTTGAATTGGGGATTAAAAACCCCTCTATTCTGTCTTGCAGGCTTGCTATCTATTTCCAACTTTACCAACTTATTTGAAAGATTTTTAATGACCTTAGTCATGTCTTCAATTCTCTGATCCTGAGCTGAGGCTTCTTCTTTAGCCTTTCCTTTATCTGAAACTTTACCAGCAGTGGACATATTGGCTTCAATCTCCAAAGCATCAGTTTGAATTTGTTCCAACGTAGGAGACCTTCTTTCCCTCAGCGTGAAACTGAAATCTGGTTCAAAAGCACCAGCAAAAACAACCCTTGCTCCAATAGGAGGGGGTTTCATTTCAACAGGCAAACTATTATACAATTTGTTAAATATTTTAACAAAATCATTCATATTTTCATCGAATTTCTTCTTGATTGCATTAAATTCTGTCAAAGAATAGCCGTGGTCCCTTTTTTCGCCCCATCTCTCAATAAAACGTCTTTCAAGGGCATCCCAATCATTAATGGAACCATTCTATAATCCTTTGAACCATTTCCTTGCCTCTCCATTCAGAGACTGAACGAAAAGTCTCATGACAACATCCAAATGTTCAACGTTTAAATTCTCTGCAAAAGTGCAAAACAGGGGCAAGTGTTGTTCTGCAGTTATTTCATCTTCACCAGTAAATCTGGGGAGTAACTTGAGATACTCCTGAGGCAAATCATGCAATGGTTGTGGTAGATTTAAAGGTGCATATCTGTTCATCAAGAAAGCAGGGGCTGCAGGAACTGCCATGTTTACGCCCGGGTTAACTACTCCTTGAGCGGGGGTAAAATGAATACCAGTTGTGGGAAAAGATGAATGAGGTGAAACAACTGATATGGGAATTGGACTATGAACAATCGTGGAAGAGCTGGCAGCTGTATGTGACTGAGTTTCTATAAAAGGAAAAGACACAAACTCCAAAGATTGCTCTTCTAATGTGGGTTCTTTAAAATGAATGGGTGATGGTGATGATTCTTCTTCCGAGAAAATGAGTTTCTTGGAAGCTTTCTTGGATGAGAAAACTTGTGAACTGCTGCCAGTTGCGAGCAGTGTGGTTTCAGGTGTAACTAATATTTTTGGTTTCTGGCCCTTCTTTGAAACAAGCTTCTCAGGATTTGACAAAACGGGAACAGTTTGCTCAGAGGTGTCTGACCTCGTGTGAGGTTTCTTGGGAGCCAGAGCTATTTTCAAACAATCACAGCGTACTATTTCCTCCTCTCTGAACAACCAGAGGAAATGTAAAACAAAACCCAGGGAAGAACTTCGACTCTTCGTTCCCCGGCAACGGCGCCAATTAATGTTGTTCCTTGAGAAACAATTCTTGGCTGTGTACAAGAATCCGTGCTCAAGACATTAAAGATTATGTCACAAAATGTATATATGTCTCTGTTTCTTAACCCTTCAAATATTAATAATATATTTCCCAAATATCAAATCTTTATTAGCTCTGCAATGCCATGTTCCTTTTATATTGAAGTGAGCGAATGGAAGACGAAGAAAGAAAAGGATTTCAGTTTGTCATGCTGCTTAAAACAGAAACTGCCATAATAAAATCCTGAAGAAGTGAATAACAAATAAGCTAAAGTAAAGGAGCACCCATTAAGGATATTTAACTCTTAGATACATAAATATCAAGAGACCTGCAGCTCTAATCACTCTACTTTATTCACAGATATGGAAAGGAAATGAAAACCCAGAAAACTCTTCAACACAGATGGAATAATGGAAACTTGCAAAACTTTTTCATTCATTCAATATTGTTCAGTACAAAATTAGCATTCAAGGTCCAAAACTCAGAACCTTCTTTCTTCCTCAAAATGTCTTTAAATACAATCTGAACCAAAATGGTTTCCAGTTATAAAACTGATTCCAACTAACTGTAACTGCTTAACTACTCTCTGTAGTGGAGGTACATGCCTCGGAAATATTTTATTACATTTACATGACTTCATTTAAAACAAAATAAAAGATGATAACTCCTAATCTAAGGGAACTGATGTTCCTGGAATAGCGACTGACTCAATAACTATTTGCGGCTGAACGGCTACTTGTGGCTGTTTGGCTGGAAATCCCTTTTCTGTGTCAATAGAAAACTTCTTGCATTCCTTCCAGAGTTTATCTTGAGTTATCGGAGCGTTCTTATAACGATGATATTCCAGTGTAAAGGCAACAACTTGACTGTGAGTAAGGTTACTTGTGAACAATGTCTTCACCATCCATAGCAGAAGGAAATGCCTTTGTAAGAAATTGAACACTGTTTCTCCCTTCAATATCTGTGTCTTCTCATGTCGGCCATCTGCTCTACTTTTTGCAAATATCAATTGATCCTCATAAAATTTCCAGGACATAATCTCACCTCCCTCCCTCCAGCATGAGGGCAAACCTGTTCTCGTCAACTTATCAAACGAAATATCAAATTTCTTAACCATCTCTTTAATTCCCTGTAACCGCTTCTCTGAGGCCTTTAGAAGGTCATTTTTAATGATCATTTTGTTTACCTCTTCCGCATAGAAGTACCTATCCAGTATCCCCATATCTTTCAACTCTTCATCTGTCTTGGCATTAATAAAATTTATGAATTTCTTGGCCCAATTTGATCTTTTAATAGTTAAATTTCATTATCCGATAATAGCCCTTTTCTATGCTCAAATAATAAGCTCGGTACCACATTCAAGGAATCTCATTTGACGTAGATTTCAATGATCTGCCTGCATGAGATCCTTAGCTTTGATAAGGGAAATATTTCCCTTCAATTTCTCCTTGAGTTCTTTGATTTCTTCCTCAGCTTTTTGTAGCTTCTGCTCGTTCTCATTTGCCTTTCCTTCCCATCCTTGCATCATCTTAAGAACTGTGGCCAATTCGGACTAGGCTTGTTTACAATCTCTCTCTGCCATCTTTAATTCCGTGGTTAGCTGAACAACCTGGGCTTGAGAATCAGCTCCCCCTGCAGAAAAATCAAAAGTACAAGTATGGTTCTCGATTTGATTCTGTAAGGTTATAGCAGTCTGCTTTACCTTATTGAGTTCTTCATCCTTCTTCATCAACTGTTGTCGCAATGCCTCTTTTTCATTTTCAACCTCTGCTACTTCGGCAGCCAATGAGTGCTCTGTAGTTGGCAACTTCAACTTTTTCCTTAATGAAGATATTTCTGCTTCTTCACTCTTCATTAGTTTTTGCATTGCACTTTTATCATTTGGATCGACCCCGATTTTCATTATGATTTTCTTCAGCTCTTCATTTTGAGTAGTCAACGCCCTGGCATTGGCTTTCTCCATCTTGCGTTGTTTGACAACTTTAGCAAGCATATTTTATGTCTTGACTGATGTAGCATGAGACTTTCCCAAATCATTGACAATCAACTGACCTGTCTGCATGTGGAGATTCATTTTATCCCATAAGGGGATCTTTTTTACGTCCATGACTATATTCAACTCCTTAAAGCTACCTGAAGGTCCAAGGGACATTCCTGTCGGATACGACAGCGCCATTTTAAACTGATCCTTCTCCAGATCCATTACAGTCAATAGTCTTGTTTGGTCAGCAGATATATGGTGCTCTGCCTGGCCTTTACTCTTTGGTTCTTTTCTTCAATCTGTGAGAACACTTGCTTCATGGAAGGAGCCTTTTCCAAATGAAGTTCCTGTCTGCTAGGAGATGAAGGGCCACCTTGTTCTTCACTGACCTGGAGAGTAAAACCAGGTGAATTGGAAGAGTGATCTTCTTCTAATTTAGTCCTTTTCTCCTCTCGGGTTTCCTCCTCATCGATATCAATAACATCATCTCTTCCCCTCTTGCTTATCCTTTCCAATATTGCAGGTGTTTGAATACTGACCCTTGATGCACTTGGCCCTCCTGGATTAGCCAATTTTTCTAAATCAGGTTTACTCACATGAGTAAAAGCAGCATACCCATTCTCAACCCTTTTTTGTGAAATAATCCCATGTGGATCATAGGCCCATTTCTCTCCCAACAGCAACTGTGTCTCTTCCAATATTTTTGATACCTCCTCAAAAGCTTGTCTTGTGTTAACAACAAAAGGGCCTACACTCATAGGCAACTTGTACATTAATCCTTTCTTCATGGGCAGAAAATGAACTTGATCCACATTAAGACTTTGCCTTATAAATTCCAAGGCAAAAAGTCTCATTGAAACAAAGGTTGGGAGCCTATAAGGCTCGATACTGACTCCATATAGCCTTATCTCAGAGTAATCTTCAAAAACAAACTAATCACCAAATTTACAATTAGGTCCTAATTGCAAGAACTCCTGGGCCTTTGGCAGGAAGCATGGAGGAAGAGTTCCATTCAGAATTTTATAAGCAGTGGTCATGAAATGGTCCACAAATTCAAACAACCCGGCTTCGTTTTCTTCTTTTCTAACCATATCAGTCCAGAGTAAAACTGACTGCTTGTTTTTATTACTATCCATTATATTTAAACCCACACTCATAAACTCTTCAACATTTTGATATAAAAACAAGTAGACTACCAATGAGGGAAATCTAAAATAACCTGTTAAAGGGAAGGCGATCAATTGAGAATTCACCACTTCCTGCGAAAAGGATGGGATATCTAGCACCACCCCTGGTTTCATCATAAGAGCGAACATCCCCAGGGCTGCCTTGTCAATTTCGCGATCATCATCTCTCCCCAAAATCTCCATAATACAGCTAAGGATTGGCCTGTATTGAACATTGAACGCCTCTAAACTGAATTTTCCCGTTTCAAATTGAGTCTTCTCTGGACTTGATACCAAAAACGACATGCAATGATTAAACTCTTCATTTGAAAGCTCCTCGAAATACTGAATCAACGAATCTTCAGAGAACTGCAAAGGAGAATCATTTTCTGGAAAACATAATGCCTGACGCATTAATTGAGTTGAAACCTGCAGAATATTTTCCCCTTGGGAATTCATAACAAAACACTTGCCGGGGTACATAGACGAAACTAACCAAGAAATAAATCTGTGTGAAAAAAATGAGTTTTAAATACAAGCTTTGACATCACTCGGAACTTTTCATCGCTAGAGAACACAAAGGACTTGCTTCTATGTTCGTGGTTACTTGATAATGCAAGTGAGATGGTCGATTTTGATGACACTATGGTCATGAACATATTTCTCGCCATCTAGGAGAGGATCGAGACTCTGATAAAAAACCAGACAAAGGATGCTCTCTGAGGCCATGATCAAGGGGAATTTGAAAGCAATTCGCAAAGAAATGAATAGTGCAAAGGTGGCGGGACGCGGTTAAACAGGGCAAACAGTGGCAAGTAAATCACAATGGGACGGAAAAACCCCTTTTATAGACTACGGAAACCATAATAAATGCAAGGGTGACATGGAAAGACAGTTCATAATGAATGACAGCTTGTTTTCCACCTCAACAGATGACGTCATGCGGGGGGTCTGTGAGTACGGCGGAGAGTTTCTACCCATACCCCCCGTAATTAATTAGAACCGTCGATCACCAAAGTTTGGAGATCTGACCGGTCAACTGCGGGGGGTCGGGATTTTATAACTGACGGGCAAGTTAACCCCCCGCAATTGCATATCCGCGAGCTTCTTTGTATGATGGCGACTTCCGCTCGAAAAGCTGCTCGAGCTTTAACCTTTATATATATATATATATATATATATATATATATATATATATATATATATATATATATATATATATATATATATATATATATATATATATATATATATATATATATATGTCAACCTAAAGTTGACACCCGCTTCACGTATATAAAATAAAACGGCAAAAATGCATTCCTTTTTTTTTTATGCTAAAGTATTAAAACTTCATAATTAAAGCATATTTTTGAATTCCCCATCGTTTTTTTTTTTTTTGAATTTTCAAAATTTCAAAATGAAATATAAAAAGGATATGTAGATAATGATCCACAACCTGTCATATCATAAAATTGTTAGTAATCATATAGAGATTTTTCTTTTTTTTTCTTTACATATAGCACTTCCCTATTTATATATAAAGGGTGGCTCAACACTTCTTAAGAGTAGGGATGGTGGAAGAAGTCTGAACATCTCAATAGAGAAAATATGCCCTTATTCTTATTCAATGAAATAAAAATCAAAGAGAGTTATGAGAATTTAGGGAAGAACCAACATGATAAAGATAATCGATCATATTAATTTTAGTGAAAATAAAGACAACAAAGTGATATAGATGGTTGTGTCCTTTCCTTTTTCTTATCACTACAAAACGATTTCTTAAAAATGACAATTTCTCTTGATTTGCTGATTCCAGTAACCTCTAATTTGTGTATCCTTGCATAAATTGTGTGTTTGCCTTTAAAAGAGTCATGAAGAATTCATAAAAATCCTCAAAAAGTTGTTCACAAACAAGAAAAATGCACTCAAAAAGTGTTGTTCCTTTGGAAAGGAACAACAAAAACAATCTGCGAAAATGTTGTTCCTTTCGAAAGGAACAACAAAAACATGCAATAAAAGTGCTGTTCTTTCCAAAAGGAACAACAAAACTGTTGTTCCTTTCAAAAGGAATAGCAAAAAAACGCAGCAAAAGTGTTGTTCCTTCTGAAAGGAACAACAAAACTGTTGTTCCTTTTGAAAGAAACAATAAAAACACGTAGCAAAAATGTTTTTCTTTTTGAAAGGAACAACAAAAATAATCAGCGGAAATGTTGTTCCTTTTGGAAGGAACAACAAAAATAAACACACAAACGCACTGATTCTTAAGAAGAACGACTTCTGTTCCTTAAGAGGAACAACATGAAAATAAAGACACACAAAAAAGTAGGAAACAACAAAGAAAATGCACGTAGAGATTGCTGTAGGGAACAACAAAGGGAAAAAAATAGAGGAAAGAACAAATCCATTGTCAAACGAATCCAATCAAATAGAAAGAAAAATTTATGTACAGGTTTCAAGAAAAAGTAATTTTTTACAGAATTGGTGCTGCCAAAGAATTGCCTTCTACAACTAAAACTTGCATGGTGGGGTCCTTCTTGTGCAATTGAAAATGGAATGGAAACTACAATTTGGAGGGATCAACACTTGAAACACAAAAACATAAAAGAAATTAGAAAAGAAACAACACTTTATTAAGTTACAACAACTATAATGTTATTTCCTAAGGGAATATCAATTTGTTAACGAAAAAAAAAATGATCTTTTTGAAAAATGTTTGGCTGTAGTGACATGAATTTTCAAATGGAACCCAATTCTTCATTTCTTCTTGTTATGAATCTGTTAGGTAATGAACTGGATGAAATTCCCTTGTTTCACTAAAATTTCTTTCAAGAATCGCTCATCCATAAATTGACCTTGTTTGTTCTGCTAAGACTTGCAAAAAAATGAGTGTCTACCTGCAATAAAACATTAAATCATGGAGAAAGAGAGGTGTACGGGCTCCCATAATCCAAGAATTATGCAAAAAACTAACAAGTAGTTACTCTATAGAACAAATCCATGGACAAAGTAAAATTAATTTATTACCTGCAAGAGAGCAGTGGCCAATCATGCTAACCTGCAGTGTTTCAATCATAACTTCTTTGTTTTTCGTCCGATTTGAGTGATTCCAAAGTAAAATGAGAGATAATTCAAATTTTTATCTCCAATAGAAACAGGTTTTAAAAATTCATTGCTATTATATGTCAATTTTTCTTAGAACAACCTGCATAATAGAGTCATTTTCGATTTTCCAGCTTAGACCAACAGTTGATATTTCAAGCATAAATTTTTCGTTTAATGGTGGATTGAACCGATTCAAATTGGATATTAAAGTATATTAATTTATTGATCTCCAATAGAAACAGGTTTTTAAGACAAGAAGAAATGATGGGTCAAATACGCTAGTGAACAACCGAGAAAACAGAGTTTCAAGAGTGCTGATTTATGATAGGCAGTCAGTATTTTGGTCATAAATTCCTCATACGATATCGAAATTGATTGATTCAAATTGCATTGTAATATATATTCATAGAGGAATCTACCATAGAAATATGTTTTAAAAATATAGTCATTTAGGTCTCCAAAAACTGATTGTTCCAACTCTGTTCTTGAGATACCTACTGGACACCCTGTCAATGTTTTGGTTCTAAATTTTTCATTTCAAATCCAAATGGAGTGATTAAAATTGGGTTGGAAAGTAGACATCAAGGGATTTTTAGGATAGAAACAGGTTTTAAAAATATTCAATTTTGGTCCCTCAAAACATGACTGTCCCAACTTTGTTTTCAGAAATTTCATTAAGCCTACAAGCCAAAAAAATGATATTCAAGCAAATTTTCCATATTCATGATAAAAATGAATATAAGTGTTTGTAGAATTGTTATTTGAAATATAATTCATATACATACACAAATAAATTAGAATATTTATCATCAATGTTGATTTCCACAGCGTGTTGCAAAAAAAAAAAAAAAAACTATTTTTACAAAAAAAAATAAAACAAAAATAAAACAAAAGATGTGTTTGTTTTATTTCCTTATTTATTTTATTTTCTCCACTATCCTACTTTTTTTTGAGAATCGAATATGTTTATGTATAAGAGTATTTCCAGTGGAACCATTTTAGAAATAAGGCCTCTAGTATGTACATACCCAAATTTGAAAAATGCATGTTGATAAAAATTAGGGTATGAGAAGCCAACTTCCCTTGAAAAGATGGTGCCAAAAATTGTTGAAGCATGGAGTGATGTTGCAAAAAAATGATGGAGTGAAACCAATCTTCAATGTATCCCTTACTTTCTTGATTTCCCATAGCCATCGTATCATGAAGTTCTTGAGCTTTTAAAATGGTTTGTTGGTGCAAACTAGAAGAAACCTCATTTTCTTTCATAACTTCTACAATTTTTGGATTTGATACATTCTGAGTCTCAGTGTAAGTTTTCTCCAATAGTGCATGTGAGACAGAATGGGTGGGAAGGGTGGGTAAATTTTTCATTTCAACACTGTAAGCATGTTGTACTGGTTTATTATGGTGAGGGTGTGGAATGAGTTGAGCAGGAGATTGTGTAGGGAATGGAGCCTCTTGATGATGTAGTTGATTGTGTTGAGTGGATGATTTTGATTGGCAAACAAGGTGTTGTGGAAGAGCTGGAAGATGTGTTTGTGCTACAAGATGAGGGAGAGTAGTCATGTAATCATAAGGTGAACCATGCCAATCTTGTAGACAATATTGGTAGTGGTTATATTGAGATTGGCATGGCTGCCCTAACATATGAGTATTCCATAATGGATTATGCAAGTAAGAGAATGGAGAGGAAGTGTTTTGAACCATACCTGTTGACCTTGTTGCAGCTTCCCCATCTCTTTGATATGCCACTTCCAAATTAGATAAGGAAGAACAACCATCTATGGGATGCTCCTTTCGGTAATGAGGGAAAAACACTTCATCAAATTCTTGATTTTTCCGAACCTGCGAAACATTCAATTGTGAATTTAGAGAGCTAATAAAATCATATTTAAAATTTCCAAATAAAATATTGATTTCAGCTCTTATGTCTCTTGTTCTTGTAGTAAATTTGGAAAAGAAAGAAGAAACTTCTCTAGAATTCTTACCAGCCTTGGAAATTCCTCTTGAATACCTTATGCACAACTCACAAACATCATCATATGATAACTGAAAAACATCACCTTTTCCTATCAGATTTAATAGTTCTAAAAATTCATCTTTGATTCCTTTAAGAAGGAGTGTTTTCAAGATATCTTTTTCCAAATGTTTATGCTTTGATTTTTGAAGGTTATATCGAAATCGCTCTACATAGTCCTCCAAGCTTTCATCTTCCCCTTGTATCATACCGAAAATATCTTCATTGGATTTGCAGTAGTCTTGGTACTTCTTCAAGAATATGTTCTTCATGTCCTCCCATGTTTTGATGCAGTTCCCACCTAGGCTCATGAACCATTGGAGAGCTGCCCCTTTTAAAGTAAAAGGAAACACTTTCAACCTTTGATCGTTAGTACAATAATCATACCCTCTACAAAGTATTTTGAACTCAAATAAGAATGTATCTGGATCTTCATTTGTCAAACCATGAAAATTTGGTAGAGACAATGGGGGAATTATGTGCATTTGTGTCACTCCTCCTAGATCTTTGATAGGGAATTCAAAAGTTGCAATGTGAGTCATTTCTTACCATAATAGAAGATGTTCTTCAGGTGTTTCTTTAAGGATCCTCCTTCCAATGTTCCTGTCAATTGGTTAGTGAAATGGGTGGTGCTTACATCACCACTCGAGTGGAATTACAAGATTTTTTCAAAAAAAGACTCTACCTCTAAAATTCAAAAAAACACAAGCATTCATTTATACCTTAAGCTTTCACTCAATTCTGCTGTGAAGCGGGCCAGTGAACAAGTGTGTTTCTTGCTCGGTGCGCAGGTTCTTACCTTCCGTCTTTAATACCCAATTCTTCCCAAGCAGAAAAAATTAAATATGCATCACTCTTTCTAAATGGCATACACTCTCCCCGGCAACGGTGCCAAAATGTTGAGGTATAAAAGGTATCTTTTTAACACCTATTTATCTCACATTAATTATCAATCCAGGAACGACTTTTTGTTTCAAGAGTGTACTCTATTTGAGACTGCAATTGAGCTAAGAGTAATGCTATGAAAGATGTAGTACAATGTTCTAATTACAAGATTAAATGGATGCTTGAAAAAGAAATCTAATTACAATAACATGAACTCAAATGCTCTTAAAATCTATCTATTCACTCATCAACCATCAATCGAGGATACAGTAGTAATAACTCATTCCTCTAGAAATTGATGCAATTGAAATCAAACTGAAACAAGAAAATCAATCTGGGAACATGGAAGCAATAACCGATATTCTCTACAGTTGACAGTCCTGCGTTAAAGCAATTAAGGAGAAATAGCAATTGAACTAAAGCTGCTATTGAAAGTAAACTAAGAAAGCTCTTCGAAAGAAAACTCTTTGCAATCTGTTAACTAATGAATTGGAAATGAACAACACACTGAAATCGAACAGCAATGTAAATGAATAACCAATTGAAACTAGAAGAATCGAACAGCAAATATTAACTAATGAATCTGAACAGCAGATCTTTAACTTAGTGAAATCAAACAACAATTCTATTAAACACCAAAACCCTGTTGACAGTAGACGTTGTTAAATAATAATCGACATGAATAGCAATCCAATGGAACATCAATTAATTGGAACATGACATCTAATGCTGAACAACATTGCTCTGTAAGGTTTAACAAGATGATTAATACAGGAATTAAAGTCCTTACTGAAATGGAACAGCAATGTGATTCATTAACATAACGAAATCAATCAATAATTCAACGAAAAACTAATTAACTTGCAAATGTAATGAGAACAACCACAAACTATCACATGACAATAATTGAAAGGTAATGATACAACCAACAGATCGATCCACTAGGGTCGAGCCCTCAGCCACCGGTGAAGCGCCGCTAGGCTTTACTCCATTATTAAGAAATTAAATGGAAACGAACTCTTGTATTAATCAGGCATGAATAATGTTTAAAAACAGTTCGTACTCTCTTAACAAGAGTCGATGCACAATTCTGAAAATTACAACAAGGAAAGTCCCCTTAATGGCAATACATGATTCTCCTTTTATAATCAGAAAGAGGAGAAATTAAATGGTAAATATGATTTCTCATAACAAAATTGGATTGTCCCTAACCCAATTGATCAACAAGAAAATATATTTCCATCAATCTTTCAACAAGAGCAAGTCGAACTTGGATTTACAGCTGAGATAATTTGGAGGACGGCCGCAACAGTAAATCTGAGAAAATCGTGCTGAAAGAACCTTGTGTTTCTCTTAATACAGGCCAAATTTGGGCGAACCGTTCCTTTATAAAGTTAACTTGGCTCATTCTGGACAACAACCATGTTCCGTATTTTCCAGATTCTTCTCCATTTGTCCAGAATCTCAACCATAAAACTGTCACTTCTTATTCCAGTGAATTTCTGAGTTGGAATATTTGATGATCATCCTAAGACTAAATCCAACAATCTGTTATCTGAGCTGTAAAATGGGTGGAAAGGATTTACAAAATATATTAATAAACCATCAATGATAAAATTATGCATATTACCTGAAAATTTATTAAAAATAAATGAGAATAATGAATGACACCTAGTAAGATACAATAATTATAAAAGGATTTATATGATACAATTAGTGATAACAGAAGACAAAGAAGAGTATAAAATGATGAAATATACAGGCAGTCGTATTCACGGGCCAACAAGATCCGATTAAGACTCTAGCCTGCCAATATCTAGTCCATCACATGAATCCATCTCGATCAACCTCATCTCGTCCATGCCAAAGAAACCCTCGAGCTGTCCTAACCATCCATGACAAATCAACGAAATTCCATGATCAAAAATATGCCCTACAACAAAATTTTGTTCACTAGGCTCTCCACCAGTCAACCAGAACTCCTAACCAATCTCGCCTCCAAGCCAGTCAAGACCACATCTCCATGTCTTTAGCTGAACCTTTTTCTCCTTGATCTAGACACCCACAACTCCCTCTAAGTTGCTTCATTGAGCACACTCTGATTCATCCCAAAGTAGCCTACATCATGTTTTTTTTCCATTAGATTCTGGGCTCAGGGATATATCTTAAAATCTTTCATGCTACCAAACAAAGAATCACAATGATACTACTTTGCACAACAAAATATAAATATCAGTAAATCTATCAATGCACAAAATATAGACAAATTCTTAAAATTTTTAACCCAACTTCGTTATATTAATCAACATACAATACAACAGTTTATGGCTCTTGTACCAGGGATAATGGCCCTCATACACCCATTGATACAAGATACACAACTGGGCTTGGTGTCAGTCCATCGACAACCAATATGCCCTCAAATAGATACTTTGACCATGTCATTGTCGCATTCTCTGACTCTCTCAGCTCTTCTCGGTCATACCCTATACCAGCTCGGTCCTTTGGCTCCCAATCTGCAGCTCTTAACTCTATCAATGCTCCAATTCCATCTAGCCACTAAAGCTTGGCTGCCAATCTGCTCACTATTTGTGTCTTAGTCCATCAAGGGCACAACACATCGAGACTCCCATTGAATTATTCACAACTCCGTTTGTGAAAAATTTTCGATCTTCTCATTGCTACTCCTTAGTTACTTAGGGACTTCAACCCACTATGGTCTTCCTGTGCTACATCGATGAAGGCCAACATAGGGCATGAAAGGCTACCACTTATCACTGCAAGATGTTTATATCCCACAATGAACATGAGCTAGGAAGACTTCCCATCATCTGTTGTAGAAGTCCTTCTCCACACACAAGTCTAGGGCTACGCAAAACTGCTCCTGGTTTATCAGACCCTTGACCTCTTGCAACCACCAAGATCCATGAATATGTTGCACACCGGGCCCCAACATGGGTACTATCACACTGTCCTCCAACTTATCATAAATGCACAATCCACATTCACACTTTTCCCACTCTCACGCTGCCCTCCAGTATACCACGAGTGACCAATAATTGTTGTAGCATCTACCTCTAGCTAGGGCATCCTCACACTTAGGAAACCTCTTCTCTTAGATTTCTCTACATAATTATTACAGCGAGGAAGGGTATGAAAAGTGTTGAACCTTCAGTTGATCTGTGGAAAATAAAAATTTTGAACTGGTGCATTGTGGCTCAGACCTACAAAAAAAACCCTCGGATCTGCCTTAGAGCCTCAGACATACCTTGTCTCGGTGTTGTAACTTTGAATTGTGATTTCATCTCTTCAGACCTGCGTGGTTGCAGTGAGGGTACTTCAATCTGTTTCGGATCAAAATATTCACCTCATTTCTTTCGGACCTGTGTTTTTAAGGTGCTTTTTGGAGGTTATTTGGGGCTTTCCAGGGGAAGTGACATTTTAGTGAATATTTATAGTGCATTATGAACTTTCTGCAATGTGTGAGTACTATGGATCTGCAAGAATTTTGAACCTGATATGAAACACAAAACACTAAACACATAATTTCCAAGGTTAAGTGTGAATGCCAATTCCTCTCTCAGGCCCATTACCGCAATTCAAAAATGCCTTTTTAATGTTTACATTCAATCAAATTCTTATATATTTTTCCCTCAAGACTATAAATTTGGGGAGCTATGCATTCACGTGTGTGGCAACAAAAGCAATTTAACTTCAGGATTTGCTATATTGTCTCTAGATTGTCAGGTTAGTCTAATAAGTGGTCAACATCGTGCGGAAGGACTGATCACAAATACACTATAACCTTGATTAGGTCTAGAATAAATGTGGCCCTTGCAGTCATATACCAGCAAAATAGTGGATCGCTCCAACATAAATACACAATTAGAAGGTTCTTTTACATCTAATGTGTCATTATATAGGGATGTTAATTTTTTGTTACAAATCTAGGCTTATTTTCAGCAACATCTATCTTTAGTTCACTTTTTATCTATCTTTAGTATCAACTAACTTATATAGCTCTTTGCAGACACAATTTCAAAGGACCTTGGAATAGATTATCAAATGGACAAAAGAAATTGGATGAAATTGAAAAATAGGTATAGTTTGTATATTTGATTATTCATCGTGATATGCCAAAAATGTATAAATGGTAACTTTTGCTCAATTAAATTTATATGACTTGTAAATTGGTTATGTGTAGAACACTAAAAGAATATAGAGATGGGGTTGAGGAATTATTAAAGTTTGCTGAGGAGAATTCAAGGAATAAGATGTCCACAAAATGTCCATGTAATAAATGTGGCATAGTGAAAGTACAAACATTTGATAAAGTACGAGAGCACTTGATTTGTGATGGTATAATCGAACAATATAGCATTTGGTATTTCCATGGAGAGAGCATTCCCATTCAGGTATCTTGAATTTTTTTTGAATTGATCTAGTTTTACTCTTATATGTTTTACAATAAAGATATCACTTATTTTTATATGTGCAAACTTCAATTTTTTTTCTTTGTCTCCTTTAGATTCCATCTATTACTGGCAAGGACAGGAAACATTTTGAAAATGAGTCACATGAAGTTCTCGAGCATATTTCATCTCAACTGGTAAGCCATTTCATATTAGTCAAGGGTCCTATTTGACTAGGTTGACCAAATGCTATTGATTCTAATTTTCATAAAAACCATAAAATTATTAACATAAATTTTGATTTTCTTATTGATAGGGTTATGAACATGTTGTGGAACATGATTATGATAATCAAGGTGATGAGCATGAAACATTGTTTAGGAACGATAGTGAACCTCTAATTGATGATGATGATGATGCAACCATTGTCGGTGATCAAATGCTTGAAATAGTGAATGATGTCAATCGATGTCTTAATCAAAACATCAATGAGAGTTGTGATAATGAGGGGTTGGCATCAACAAATGTACTAAATGAAGTTAATGAATATAAGAAGCTTATCGAAGATGCCAAGAGGCCATTGTACCCAGGTTGTGTTGAATTCACAAACTATGGATTTAACCTTTTGGAGACTTTGAGCAAGACACAAGGAAGTTAAGCCTGACTAAGTTTTGACCAAATGTTAAAATTGAAAAAAAAGGTGCTTCCTAAGGATAACACATTTCCAGATTCTGCATATGCTGCAAAAAAATTGTTAAAATCATTAGGTTTAAACTATGATATGATACACGCATGTCCAAATGATTGCATTTTATATCAAGGAAGTTATGAAAGTAAAGATCAATGCCCACCATGTGGAAAATCTCGATGGAAGGTGGATGCTCAATCTCAAAAGGTGCAGAAAGGTGTTCCAGCCAAGGTGTTAAGATATTTTCCCATAGCACCAAGGCTAAAAAGAATGTATAGGTTTCCCCTATAATTTTATTCAAGGTTTCCCCTTCTTGTATTATCTTTACCATTTGTCATAGTGTTATTATATGATAATACTTTATATAAATGATTATTTTTTTTTCATTGTAGCTCTGCAAATATGTCACAAAAATGAGGTGGCATCATGAGAATGCAAGCAATGATGGTCAAATGCGCCACCCTGTTGATAGCCCAACATGTAAAACTATTGATGACAAATGGCCTCGTTTTTGTAGCGAACCTCGAAATGTATGACTTGCAATGGCAGTAGATGGATTTAATCCTTTTGGAGACTTGAGTAGTACATACAGTGTTTGGCATGTAGTGTTAGTTACATACAACCTTCCACCATGGTTGTGCACAAAAAAGAATTTTTGTATGCTAACATTGTTAATACTTGGTCCCAAGAAACCAGGAAATGACATTGATGTGTATTTGGAACCCTTGGTAGATGAACTAAAGGAATTATGGGACCAAGGGGTATGGACATATGATGCTTATAGTAATACATAATTTAACATGAAGGAAATTCTTATGTGGGTGATCCATGATTTTCCTCCTTATGGGAATATGGCTGGTTGCACAACAAAAGGCTATAATGCATGTCCCATATGTGGGAGGAACACAAAATCAGAGTACCTTAGTTGTAGCGGGAAATGTGTGTACATGGGACATAGGAGATTTCTTCCTCAACATCATAAGTTTCTCTCACAAAAGGCACCATTTAATGGGAAGGAGGAGCATCGTTATGCCCCTCCAATGGTAAAAGTGTCAGATATTTTTAAGGAAAAAAAGGGAACGGAAGCAATATGGGGGAAGATTGAATCAAATAAAAGGAAAAGAAACAGTAAAATAGGTGAAAAAACTGATGTTGTGGTGTGGAAGAAACAATAAATTCTATTCAATCTACCATATTGGGAGGTATGTAGACCCATGATCAGCCATGCCTAATTATTGGACTCAACTTGCTTAGTTGACCTCATTGTGATTAGATGTCTTGGTTGAATTGACTATTTATCTTTTTGTCCATATTAAATATTGTTATGATATTCTTGATGTGTTGGAATGTAGAAACTCCTAATATGCCACAATTTAGATGTAATGCATGCGGAGAAGAATGTGTGTGAAAGTATTTTTGGAACCCTTATGGATATAAAAGGGAAGTCCAAAGATGGAAAAAAATCACGTGATGACTTGCAAAAAATGGGCTTGAGGAAATCACTATGGCCAGAAGTTAAAGGATAGAAAATATTCCTTCCACCTGCACCATATACTCTTTCAAAGAAAGAGAAACATACCCTATGTCATGTTCTTTTCATGTTAAAGGCGCTAGACGGTTACAACCCTAATCCAAAAAATCATATATCTATGGAAGAGCTTAAGTTCCATGGTATGAAAGAACATGATTGCCATGTTATAATGCAACAACTCATTCCAGTGGCTTTGCATCATGTGTTACCAATTTTTGTTCGAAAGACGCTTTGCAAGCTTTGTTACTTTTATAGGCAAATCTGTGAAAAATTAGTTTCAGTAGAGAGTCTTGATAAGATGGAAAATGATATTGTGGAGACATTGTGCTTTCTTGAAAAGTACTTCACTCCTTCATTCTTTGATATAATGTTGCCTTTGAATGTACATTTGGTACGTGAGCTTCGATATTGTGGCCCAGTTGCATATAGATGGATGTACCCCTTTGAGAGGTATGTGAAACTTTACTTTTTATCAAGCACAAAAAATATTTTTTTTGAAAGCTTTTGACATTACTTAATTTTTTTTTTGTTAATTTTGTATGAACATGAAAGTATATAATAGTTATGTTAAGAACAAAAATAGGTCTGAAGGATGCATTGCTGAAAGCTATAATGTGGAGGAATCAATAAATTTTTGTGGAGGATACTTGAAAGGTATGGAAGCTATTGGATCCACACCTGGTCGAAATGAAGTGTGGGATGAGGAAGTTGAAGAAGTTATCCTTGATGGAAAGCCATTATCTGCTCCAATTCCTTTAGAATTGGATGGCATTAGTTGGGAACAAGCCCATAGGTGGGTTCTATTTCACACAAATGAAGTTGATCCATGGATAGAGTAAGTTACATATTTGGCCTGTAATTTTTTTGTTTGTTTGTTTAAGGTTGTTTAAGGTTTAACATATTTGACCTTTAATTTTTTTTTTATGAATATTTAATCAAAACACATTAACCACCATATCTATTGTCCATAATTGTTGAATTAGGATGCACAAAATTGAGATTTCCAACTCAAGTACCAAAACGAAAAAATATGAAGCTCTATTGCAGAAACTCCACACCCATAAATTTACTAGTTGGTTAAAACAATAGGTCACTATATTATTTATATTATAAGTGTACTTAAAAATCATTATATGGGAATATTATAATGCAGGAAGTTAAATATTTTTTTATAGGTTGAATGTATGAATTCTAACTACATTTAAAAATCTAAAACTATACTGGTGGAGGGAGATGGAAATGTGTCTTATACACTTAAATGGCTAGTGCGTGGCCCCAGGAAATTAGTGAATAAGTACAAGGGATACCTAACCAATGGTTATAGATTCCATACAAAAATCATGGAGAATGAGAGAACCACCCAAAATAGTGGCATGTGTATGGAAGCTCAAACAATGATGAGATCAATTCCAAAGATGCAAACCCTATACTTCAAACCAGAACATTTTATGGAGTGGTAGAAGAAATAATTACATTGGAATACTTTTGTATGGAGTACACATTGTTGAAATGTAATTGGATTGATGTATACAATAAGAGAGGGATCAAAACTGATGATTTGGGTTTTACAATGGTGAATATGAAGAAATTCTTAAGTCAAAATCATTGGCAAGATGATCCATTTATTCTAGCAACGCAAGCTAAACAAGTATTCTATGTACAAGATCCAGTTGAGACTGACTGGTATGTAGTGTTAACATGTCCTCCAAAAGGATTGAGAAATAATACATCATATGAACCCGAGTATGCAGGTTTGTCACATGTTATGGAATTTCAAGAAACAAAAAGTGTAAGTGAAGAAGATATAGCTGATGTCAATGTCAACATTGACGTGAGGCGTGGATTATGTCTGTTCAGATTGTGAAGGAATATGGTTGAACCTTAAGAAATAAAATATATTGATTTTTCTATTTTGTTTCGAGAACTCCAACATTGATATTTGGTTATGAAGAGAGATTCCTTTGTTTCTTATCTATAAAAAAATTTATGCCCATTTAGTAGATATATTTTTAGTCCCTGCCTATGACAGTGACAATTGTTTTTAGATTGCACCATTAATCTTGTCCATACAAAAAATTGAACACATAAAAATTTGATATGTGCGAAGTTTCTGCAATTTTTATATTTTTTAAGATTGAAATGAGAAATTTATATATTATTATTGGATCATAGCCCTAGAAATTACTCATTTAAAAGAACCTAGAAAATACAAATTTCTTGGGCACATGACAATTTAGCCTTCTTCTGCGACTGTTGGTTGAAAAACGAACAATTCATATGTGGATTGCAAAACAAACTATGGAGATAGAGGAGTGCAATTATTGGGAGGGAAAAAAAGGAGCATAAAGAATCTGAGCATATTACTGGATGGTCAATTCGAGGATTCCTTAACTTAAGCACAGTTAAGCTAATCATTCTGCATTTTCCTCCATGCAGGTCAGCAAAAACCAGGATGAACATTTAAAAAAACGTAAGTGTCATTCTCACATCTCAGTTTCTTTGCCAATAGTGTTGTAGGATAATATCTACCTTTAATATTAATATTTCTTGTTTTATGTTGTGAAACCAGCTCCAAAAATAGAAGAAAAGAGATATCAATGCCTTAGAAATAAGCCACTTCGAGGGGGAAACCTCCAATACATTACATGAATGAACAATTCTTGGATGATACAAATGACAAAACCTCCTTTCTATATATAGGAGTCCATGGGGCCACAATGTAATCCCAGCCGACCTAACAATAATAATGTAAGGGCACAATAATAACAATATGGGGGTTACAAGGGGTACAACAATAACAATAAGTGGGGCTACACTAACATAATAAGGGACTACACTATTAATATAGGGACTTAACATGCCCCTCTCCTTCAAACAAGTGTTGTCCTCAACGCTTGATTATTTCTTGATGCTTCTGTACAAAATTCTCATCCTCCCATGTGGAATCTTCTACAGGAAAGTTCTTCCACTTGCTGAGATACTCTGAAATTGATCGTACTTTTTGAGTTCTTGTTTTTTTGAATACTTCAGAACTTCTTTCAATGTGATGTTGATATTCCTGTTGTTTCATTAGATTCTGCACCAAAGTTAGGTTATCCTTCGAGAGTTGGAGAACTTGTTGTTGATGCTCGATGTCATCTTCCACTAATTTATCATCCATATTGTTAGCACTCAAATCTACCTCAGGCTGAAATGAAGTAAAACTCAAGGCTACATCAAACCACGCTCAGCCTCGTAGCTAGCCCTACGAGGACAGGAGAGGGCTCTCTCCGTCAATCTCGAGATAATAAGCAAGTAGGATGCGAGATGACTTACAATAGGAACTGATTTTAGGCTAGTAAAGAGATAGGTATGTTTGGTTTTTGGTTTTTTAGGTTTTTGCTGGAGTAATGGGAAAACAAATTTTGGGTCCGGGGATAAGGTCAGACCTTTGCAGAGATCAAGCTGGGGCGAGGTAGGTGATGATCTTGATGCTTCGAATTGGATTTTATGGATAGATTAGACTGACGAGGAGCTGAAGAGGGCAAAGAAGAACTTGGATCCTCTCCAAACAGCTGAAAACATATAGAACTAACTGAATTCAAAGGCTAAGCACCGTAAACAATGGATTCAACCTTAATCACTCATTCAATTTAGTTCAGAAGCATAATGAAAGGATGGCATACATTAAACATGAAGAAACTTACAGTAAACAAAGGAGAAACATCATCAAGAACAGAACACCACAAGGATCCCAACAAGTGCCGCAAACCCCCTGATCTTTCCTTAGCCAAAATATGAAAAGTATGTACAATAGTATCAAAAGTATCCCAAGAGTCCAACCTGTAGAATGCCTCAGAAATTACAATATATATATCACTCTAACCCCTTTCCCCACCTCTAGGGGTCGAATTCCCTCTTCAGGGATCAGTTTCAACCAATTCTAATCATGGAACTACAATCTAGGCAGCTAACAACTTGCCTCTAAAAGAGTGGAAACTGATCCATTACATGATTTTTTACTCATTTGAGAGTGAATCTTCTAGAAGAGATAAAAAACAAGCCAAAGTTACATGCCAAACATGAATTTACATCATAAAAACCCAAGAATTCTATCCATAGGCAAAACTGGTCCATAATAGGCGAAATACTGAGCTGGCAGCTGAAAACTCAAAAAAAATCTCTAGGTGGGTCGCTCCTGAACTGCGTGGGTCGCTCATGTTCCAGGCTGATTTTGAGGTAGCTCCCAACATCCAAATTGAGCTCATGATAGCTCGTTGGAAAGCCCCGGATGTCTACTTTCCAACCCAAGTGGAATGTCTGAATTTGGAGTTGATGTGACCCTCCAAAACCTCATTCTCCCAGAGGTACTTCCTGCTGGTGCAAAAGGTGGCAGCAAGGTGGTTTTCATGGTGTTTTTGAGCTGTTTGACCATCCAGATTTTGTTGAAATGCTAAGTTGACTTCAGAGGATGCATATTTAACCATGAAAAATCCAAAAATGTAAAAATCTCCTCCAGAAAGTGCCTCAAAAAAATGCGAGCGCATGAGCGCGCGACCCACCTAGCTGCAAAACCTGTTTTTTAGACCAAAAATTTGGAAATGACAAAATTTTCTCTGAATTTGCCCAAATTCGGAGCGGAGGTCCTCCATCATGTGTCTTGCCCAGTCAATGAAGCCTCGGCCAAAATCCGAAGTGGATTAGGCCTTTTCCGCCGTCGAAGTGCCCTGCGCAACCTCCTCTTCATGATCCTCATCCTCGCTTTGCAAACATGCATGCGAGCCCAGTAATGGCCTTTCATGTGGCGAAGCATGTCTTTGTCTCGATTGGCCTTAGCCAACAGCTTCTCCAGATGTATATTTACCCGAGTGAGTACAGTATCTCGGTCAGCTGGTGTCATGTCACCGGGCCTCTTTCGATTCCACTGTCTGTCCTCACGGATTTGGCGCACCTCATAAAATGTGAGCTCATCCTCGAGCTGTTTGTTGCGCTGCTCCAAATAGTTAATCACCCACTGAGCCTTCTGCAATTGGTCTTTCAGCTGGTCATTCTCGGCCCTTTGCTCCTGGATGACTTCCCTCAGCTTCGAGCTAGGAGAGCCCGTATCAACATCAATGACTGTCATATCGGTGTCCCGGCCTTCTGATGGGCCCTCATCATGCATGGGCCTCTTGCCCTTGTCTTGTACCTGTACCTGCACTGGAGAAGAAAGCGAGACCCTTTCCACATCACGTGGAGATAGTACTCGCCGTGTCGATGAAGTCGGCAGGACCCCTTCCACCTCACGTGGAGATAGTACCCGCCGTGTCGCTTCAAATAAGGCCCTGTGGCCTCGCTGATATGTCTGAACCAAAGGAGTAATGATATGCCCAACCTCAAGCATGTCCGGCTGGTGTGAAGGCTCTCCTGCCTCATAAACTGCCTCAGGAGGCTGCTGTGGCACTCTGAAAAAGTCTCTAGAAATGAAGTCCTCCCAAGTGATGCCCTGCTCTGCCAACTGATGTGACACCAAGATTTTGATCAAAGCGAAATGATATATACTCCTGTACTGCTGCACTGGGCTCGTCTTCTTCTGCACAAATGTAACCATCATCTCTATGTTGCGGTATATGAAATAAGGAATATTCATCATACGCACCCTTGTGAAGTGCATCAGCAAACGAACATGATATGAGAAAAGACGAGCATACCTGCCCTCACAACTGAAATACTGAATAATGAGCCTCATGAGTGGTGCATACTCATCTCTCAAAAATCTGAATGGAAAGACTCTGCTCAAGTAAGCCACATATCCAGTTTTAATGTATGGCTCATAATGAAATTTCTCTAACTGCTTACCCTTGCTCCATTCCTCGCCTATGTTCGGTATGCCAGTGGCTTGAGCAATAGTCAAAGGCGATACAATGAAATCAACCCCAGCAAGGTTTACCCGATCACCCTGTAAATGAAGAACAAACAGTCGTGCTAATTCACGATGAGGTCGGGTTTGTACAACCATCTCACAAAACCTGAAACATGACAAGAACCGAAAACAATCCATAGCTAATGGACATGCATGCAACCGAGCCAAAGAGGTAGGCTCCTCTCTGCGATCATCACCACTTCTGTTTTCTCTGCGGGAACTCCGTGGCACATTACCTTCAGCCACCGAATCACTGCCTGACCCTGGCTCATATTCTGACTCTGTCTCTGACATATCTCTGATTAAACCTTTGGCAACGTGTATGCTGATATGAATGCAGTGAAAGCAAAATTAGGATGTATGTTTAACACTCAACCAATATCCCACCGCCAAAACACCATCAAGGAATCAAATTATGGATAAAATCTCTGCTTCAAATGGACTGAAAAGGCACCATCTCTGTTTTGAATGCAAATGAAATTTTTACCAAATAGGAGCAAGCAACCTTCAAAAGTTTGGACACATTTAGTTAAAGGAGAGCATGGTATTAACAGTGATATGTTTGTCTATGAGTTATGAGCATAAAGGTTTCAATGGGCCATTCGAAACAACGACATGAGCATATGCTAACATTGGGCAATGTGACTCATTACAAACATGAGGAATGTGACTCAAAAGGTTTAAACATGGCATAACACTAACAATGGTAGCAGTGGTATTATGGGTATGATAACAAATTGATTTTGATTTTGTATAGAAGGCTGGCCATATCACTGTTTAAAATAGCAAACACACTCTTTACACCATTCATTTTCGTTGCAAACCCTGAAAACAATAATCTTATAACAGTGGGGCTTTAAATCCTTCATTTGCATATTAGAAATCACCCTTGATGACAGAAATATGTTTGAAAACCCCAAGTGATTGATGAAAACATGTTTTGAAGGCAACTGGAGTCGATTCCGAGCCAATCTGGGCGCTCAAACTCAATTCCAAAACTCTGTCTCTGTTTGGGTCGCGCAGGCTCTGTTTGGGTCGCGCAGCCCAGGTGGGTCGCGCACCTGCAAACCCACAGTGCTGAACTGAGTCTGCGTGGGTCGCGCAGCCCAGGAGGGTCGCTTTGCCTCAAGTTGGGTCGCGCAGCCCAAAAACTCTGTCTACGCCCTTCAAAAGTCTGAAATCGCCCTTCAACTTTGCAAATACGATTTGGGAGGAATGAAATCGGTTCAAATGAACTTGTTTGGCTTTATACATCTCACAAATATCTTCACAATTAGATTTTATTTCAAATCTAATTCAAAACCCATATTACAAATGTTTTTGTAATTTTTCACTTTGGCTTTTTCAAATACAAACTTCCTTTGGCTTTTTGTGGTCGATACTAATGATTTTATTGTCTTCTTGCAGGGATATGACTATCTTGGCTAGAGAAAAGATCCAGGGGTCTGCTTTTACAATGTCTTCATGGCGGAACAATTACAATTTATTACAAAATGATAATAACAATTTCTAGTTCCAAAACAGGGTTTTGGACTAGAAATGTATTTTTTTTTTTAAGAAAATGCCGATGATAATAAAATAGAAATCACAAGTGCTGGACTTTCCTCACCTTGCAGGCTTTATGACTAGTGTATAAATGACTCAAAAACCCTAGACACCAAGACCTAGGACACTTATTGACATTTTAATGACCTCATACATAATGACAATGACTATAAATAATTTTTTTGAGGAAAATTTTTAAAATAGCGCTGCAGGTATAGTATGAGGAAACACAAAATGACACAACCCTTCGTCAGTTCATGGCATGATCCTAGTGATATGCAAAGAAGTGAAACAAGTGAGACACCTAATAATGAATATGCAAAAGACGAAATGATCACTGACGGAGGGCAGCAAGGGCTGACTCTAACATTGGCTCCAATGGGGATGGTGGCTCCATGGAGATGCCAAGAACGGCATATCTCTGGGGGAGTCAGACAGTGCCTCTCATCCATTGGGCGATGGAATCATTATTTCAACTTGACAAGACAAACTTTGGATACTTTTATTGACTGCAGATTTGACTAATGATAGACTGCAATTTTGACCAAAACTGACTAGACTCAAACCGACATGACTTTAAACAAGAAGACTGATAAACTTAACTTTACAATCTCAACCATCCAACCTCTATTTCCAGAATTATAGCCTTCGCTCCGGGCCCCAGACTGAAAATAAGAGATTAGTGCACACTTGCAATGAAACAAAAGTAAAATGATATATACAATGACAATGAGATCAGCAGCAAGTATTCAGAAATAATAGCGCTTCAGCAACCGACCATTGATCGGTCCACCAGGACAATCATCTCCATTCATTTCTTTGAGAAGAAATGCATTCTGCCCCCGATACGCTGTAATCTTAAACGGTCCCTTCCACAAATTCTCAAATTTGCCATGCTTTCCCTTATCCTCATTCCGAGCATCCCATTTCAAAACTACTTCATCCAACTGAAACTTATCTGATTTTGCCTTTCTGTCGTAGATCTTCTTAATGCGCTCCTGCAACTTGAAATTATTTTGAAATACCTCCTCTCGTGTCTGCTGTAAATGAATCATCTCATTAATCCTCCGCTGCATAGGATCCTCTTCACTTCCAGCCTCCTGAAGCAATCTGACCACCGGGACAGCAAGTGAAGTAGGAAAAACTGTATCCGTCCCACACACCAACTCGAAAGGAGACATACCAATAGACCTTTTCTGACTTACCCTATCAGCCCATAATGCATTTACCAACTTTTTGTGCCAAGCCTTCTTGTTGATTTCCAGCAATTTCTTAATGATATTCACCAAGGATTTGATTGAAGATTCCGCCAAGCCATTCCCTTGCGGATGGTATGCGGTTGAATGTCCCAATGTAATATTGTACTTAAAACAAAAATCAACCATCCTCTTAGACTTAAAAGCTGCTGCATTATCCGTGATTATTTTACTAGGACACCCAAAGCGTGACAAAATATTGTTTTCAAGGAAAGAGATAATTACCGCATCAGTGGCCTGTCGAGTGGGAATCGCTTCAATCCACTTCGTGAAGTAGTCTGTAGCTGTCAAGATCCATCTATGCTGTCCGGAAGATGCTGGGTGGATTTCTCCGATAAAATCCAATCCCCACTGCTGGAATGGTGCATTAACTTCGATTGGTTTTAGAGGCAAGGGCTGTAGTTTCTGCTTCCCTTCGAATATTTGACACTCATGACAATTTTTCACAACCTTGAACACATCAGAAAACAAAGAAGGCCAATAATACCCTGCTCTTAAGATCTTATTCGCTGTGGTCTTCCAAAACAAATGACCTCCACAATCACCTTTGTGAAAATCCTCCAAAACTCTTTGAGCTTCCTCCTCTACCAAACAATTCAACAACATACCTCCAGGGTCCTTCCAATAAAATGCAGAATTTAAAATGCAGAATTTAGCAGCCTTTAACTTCAATGTTCTACTCTTATTTCGAGGCATACCAGGCGGTGTAGACAAATTCTGAAGCACATATAAAATGTCAGCATACCAAGGAGAAGAAACAAAAATATCGGATACCTGAACGGACGCACTTTCCTCTTCTTCATCGGACATGGCAGCAATTAAATTTATGTCTAGAGCATGCAGATTTGTTTCAGCCATGAGCTTGGCGAGACCTTGCCCTTTGATCAGCTTGGTCGGTTTAATCTCCACATCGTACTCTAACAATGCAGCGATCCACTTACCTCTTCTTCCTTCTGGATCTGCCTGTACCAAAACATCCTTAACTGCTGCGTTAGGGACATATGCTGTAATATGGGAATGCAATATGTACACACGGAAATCCTTCAAAGCCTTTACAAGCGCAAGTGCCTGTTTCTCAATGATATTATACCTCAATGCCCCATCTCTTATGATCCGACTGAAAAAAGCGATAGGCTTCTCAACTCCATCCCTTTTTTGCATCAAAACAGCTGCCAATGTATGCTCAGAGGCGAAAGAAAATAAAATGAAGTCTTGTGTGTAATCGGGGCTGATTAAAATAGGGGCTGAAGAAAGAGCTATCTTTACCAAATTGAATGACTTTACTGCCTCTTCTGTCCATTTTACCTGACTGTCCTTTTTCAACATGTTCGTGATTTCTCTAAGGTGCTCTGCAAGATTGGGAATGAAACGACGCAGAAAATTCATTTTACCATTAAATGACTGTATCTCTTTCTTGTTCCGGGGCTGTTCAATCTGTTGAATGGCTTCAACACGTGCAGGATCAACTCGAATACCATCTTTCGAGATGATGTGGCCAAGGAGCTTTCCTTCATCCATGGCGAAAAGGCTCTTCTTTGGATTCAGCGAAATGCCATATTTTCTGCACTTCTGGAAAACAATTTTCAGATGATATAAGTGTTCCTCATCAGAATTAGAAAATACAGTTAGATCATCAAGGTAAACAACCAAAAACACATCTTTCTCATTGGCAAAATCCATGTCCATGGCACGCTGAAAGGTAGCGCCTACATTCTTTAAACCGAATGGCATCTTTGCGTAATGAAATGTTCCCCAAGGAGTGGTGAATGCAGTCTTGTCACGATCATCTTCCTGCACTAAAATCTGATTATAACCTGAGTATCCATCGAGTAGCGACATCCTTGATGCTCCAACTACTCACTGCAATATGTGATCCATCTTTGGCAGCGGATAATTGTCCTTTAATGATACCTTATTCAGATTTCTGAAGTCAATACATAAACGGATCTCACCTGTCTTCTTTCTCACGGGCACCAAGTTTGAGATCCAATCTGAAAAACGAATAGGCACAATGATTCCTGACTTATACAACCTATAAGATTTTCAGCTGTCGATCCAGTTGCGACTGAGGATGCACCAGAATCGACATAGCATATGTCGTCCTCATCTCCCTTTGAATCTTAAAGAGCACAATCAGCTGTAAATAGTCGAAGTTCGTGGCTATGGTCCTCGTCTTCCTCAACAAAGTAACCTTTGTGCTTTTTCTGTTTATTTCTTGCTTCGTCTGCCTGCCTCTTATAACATTCTTTAATCTGATGACCAGGTTTTCCACAGTAAAAACATTTCTTGCTGGGAAAATTATTAGCAGACACACCTTTAAACGGTCTCTTTTGAAATGTGTTGGCTCCTTTCTACTGCTGCTGCTGCTGTGGTTGCTGTTGCTGTTGTGGCTGCTTCCCTCTATACTGCCGCCTTTTCGCCATCAGAGCAAGATCATTGCTCTGTGATTTCAAATTTTGTCGTCGCTCTTCTTCTTGTAGCAGAATCCCTGTCAGCTCTTCAAATGCAGGGGTTTCTCCCTTGCTGCCAATCCTGTGATAAACATCTGATATTCATCTGTCATTCCGTTCAATGTGATTGTGACCAGATCTGAATCGGAAACTTTCTCTCTGATATCTCCCAATATGTCCTTCAGGTCTTTGACTCTAGCAATGAATCCAGTAGCGGACTCATTCTCCTCCATCTTCATTGCAAATAGCTTGCCTTTGAGTGACAAGACACGGTTTGTATTCTATGTTTGGTATAAGTTCTTGATCGTCGTCCAAATGTCAGTGGACGATTTGCAGTCTCTAATATGTGGGATAATATTGTCCTTAACGGACATCTTCAATATGACCTTTGCTTTGGTCTCCCTTTTATCCCAGTCTTGTTCTTGTGCAGCTATTCCTGGTCTCAGCTCATTTCCTATAACAATTGACCACGCATTTGCGCTTTCAAGTAATGTCTGTATCTTGAATTTCCAGTTGGTGAAATTAGAACCATCGAGTTTGCCAGACTCGTGGAGATACGATTCTAAACTGTTATTCATATTGGACTGATAAACTTTCTGATCCTCTGATGAATAATTTTACCCAATTGAACAATTGCAGGACACACTAAAAAAAAACACCACATACCAGATCCTGACCACTGTTTTGCTGAAAAAAATTTTGTACCTTCAATGTGCCACCAACGGGCAATCCGATCTGCTATCACCAAGCAAATCCAATACGCCACCACCGGGCAACTTGATCTGCTTCCTCCAGGCGAATCAGGAACTTCAATGCGCCACCACCGGGCAAGTCCAATCTGCTACCACCGAGCAAATCAAGAACTTCAATGCGCCACCACTGGGCAAGTCCGATCTGCCACCACCGAGCGAATTCGGAACTTCAATGCGCCACCACCGGGAAAGTCCGATCTGTTACCACCGAGCAAATCAGGAACTTCAATGTGCCACCACCGGGCAAGTCCGATCTGCCACCACCAGGCGAATTCAGAACTTCAATGTGCCACCACCGGGCAAGGGCGATCTGCAAAAAATTGCAGACCTTCCCAAAGAGAAAGAGGCTGGCGCTTCTCTAAGGCGAAAAATCCGCGCCCAAAACAAAATGCATGCAAGTCCCAAAATTGGCGCGATTATGGCGTGTATTTCCGTGCCAATAGGGTGTTTTGGCGCGTTGGCGCAGGTATCTCCCTCAAACTCGCGCCAATGGCACGACTGTTCGCGACAAAACCGCGCCAACATTTTCTTCCGCTCAGAGATGATCAGTCATCTAAGACCTATGCTTCAGGTGTTACTACAGTCCACCTGATTCTATGAAAGCTTCTGTATACTCCTCCGCCACTACAGTTCTGTAATCAATGATGCATCCTAAAAAAAAAAAAATTAAGGCTCTCCCTACTCTGTGCTCTGATACCAAGATAAAAATCAGACTGAATTGAAAAGAAGGAGTTGCAGCTCACAGGTGAGTACTGCACCTGGAGACTGCACTCAAACAGAGAGAACACTCTGAGTTTACTCTACATTTACGAATGAGAAATTACATCATTAAGGACATCACTAAGAATCAGGAAGTTGCAAACAAACTCCTAAATTGTAGGAACTAATCCTAAACTAAGGAGATAGGTTACAACTTGTGTAACCATTTCTCCATTAATATAAAATAATATTAATTATTTTCAACTCGCGGTTCATCCAACTTGGAGATTCTTCTTCTGGAAGCCTCGGGATGTCCACAGGAACAAAGATTTTGAATTTTCAGGAAGCGCGAGCGTCTCTTCAGCAAAAGATGCTACTGGTTTTTTACAAGAGGTTCTATAGTTTTTCCTGGAAGCTGTGCAATTACTTCTAGAATGTTGAGTAATGGAGGAACCGTCTGAGTTTCCTCATCACGAATTCTGCAGAAGTTGTCATTTTTTTTTTACAGTAGGGCCTTCATGGCTTTGAGGGACTTGAAGCACCGAAAGAATTTCGGGTAGATGAATATTTTTGGGAGGTTCTTCTCATTCAAAAAAAAATCCAGTGATATCAAAAATTCCACTGCTCTCCTCTTCAGCCTTGGGCGGTTCTTCATGTGTGCGATGAGAAACTTTTTTCTGCAAAACTTAGAAGGAGAATAAGCCGTTAAGCCATTAAGAAACTGTTCAATAAACAATTTTGATTAATTGAGAAGATGTCCATTAGATTTCTTAATTATTAGTTTTTTATTAACTATTAATCGAATGGCTTAAAAAACTTCAATCTTCTAACATTCCATCTAATGGTGCAAAATAAGACAAAATGACAACTAGGAAATTTGTTTTCAAATAATGACACCTTAAGGCGTAATTACAGATAAATGTTAATAAAAATATTTGCAATAAATATAAATATAATAAGGAAAATTTTATTTTGAGAAATTAAAAATTATTTAATATCTTTAATCAAAATAATAAATAGTCAAGCTAAAACCAAATGAATTACACATTTCTTTTTTATTACTTTTATTAAGAAATAATCAAAATTTTTAATTTCAATTTTTTTTTACCATTAAAATATTCTATTATGATAAATATTAAAATAAATATGTGTACTCACTATTTATAATACATATATAAAATTAATGTTGAGATAAATTTGTTAATATGAATATTCAAATAATTTATTTAAATTATGTATTAAAATAAATTTTAAAAGTTTAAAAATCATATCTTTCTCACACTTAAAAGTGAATATATATATATATAATTTCTTCCTACATATCTTCCTGTACTACTACGCTTGAAGACGCTATCTTTTTTTTCAGTAAACACATTGGAATATAGCATTATTATAACAAATCAAACTACCAGAGTGGCAGCAAAATTATTGATATTTTATAATGAGTGTAATTAAAACCAACCAAATATGTGTATTTATCTTGTTTTTTAATCATAGTAGACATTGTTTTTTATTTTATAGAATATTTTATTTTTATTTTAAAAGGGACGTGGGTCAGCTTTAGATTGAACACAAAAGGAATTAACATCTCCCTAGTATTGAGATGTAGAATGGGTCTTTCTAACCAACAAAAATATCACTCAAATTGTATAAAATTTTAATATATACAATAATAAAATTTATTATAAAATTTTAATATATACAATAATGAAATTTATTGGAAAAATAATAATAAATATAAAATTTGTAATAAAAAACTATTGGAATTATATTATACAATATAATAATACAAATAAAATGGGATTTCTATAAGTTAAATTTTCAAATATGGTTTGAAATTCAAAGTTATTTCATGTAAATTAAATTATTATAATTCTTAATAAGATATAGCATAAAGACTTATTAGTGTATATCCTAACAAATAGCTTAGAATAAAAACTATCTTATAATACACATATAAATTTGGTATTTAGAAAAAACGCATGCCCACAATAAGTTTCTTGTATGACTTTTGCTTGCATATTGAGGTTGTAATCCACAAGTTCCATTTCTACATCTCTAGAGCTTGTTGATTTCTTTCTTGACCTTAAGCGATACATGGGGTAGAACCAAATGACCTCCTTAAATGTGATAAAATAGAACTCTTTGCTAATCCCAACACCAATTTATAAAGCATGCCATATTAAACTTCATGCTTCTCAATTTTGATTCATATTGATTAGGCAATCTATTTTTAAGGTGGGAGATAGCTACCCAATTATCATCCAAAATTATATAGTGTCTCCTAAGAATTCGACACAACATTAAAGCCTTCAATGAAAAAGCAACAACTAGGGTGAATATGCTCAACCATTTTTCTATTCTTCCAAGATTTACTAAGGAATGCACATGCGATGGAAACAATCCTAACCTATAATGTTATTTTGGTTGCCTAAACCAAAATCATCAACATAAAGGTCATGACAGCGAAAAAAAAGAGATTCCAAACTAGACATAACCTAAAAAAGTCCACAAACTAGGATAGTGATCATAAAGGCCTTGTTCATCCCTAAAACCAAGAGAGTCCAAGGAGAAAGAAATTGGGCTAGAAGCTCCAAAATTATGACACTTTTTATTTTCAAATTCATTCCAATTTTTTTATGAATATGCTTTACTATTGAGGGTACAATATGTTGAGGTACTTGAGAGTTGGGAGGTTTTAATTCTCATTTATTTACTTTGAATGCATTGTTCCACTTATCCTTCCTTGTATCTTTTATTATAAGCTTGAATTATGATTATCATTGACTAATCTAAGAGATAAGGGACAAAGGACAAGGAGATTATCACTCTTTTTATCCTCAAAATTCAAAAGTCCAAATGAGTTGCTTCATTAATTAGGTGGTTTGAATGTATATTCCAATCCCTCAACACATAGAAGAACCCATTCAAATTGCTTTGTTTCCTTTCTAATGGGAATAAATTTTGTTACGTTGTAGTGGTTTGGAGTGGAGGAGTGACATATATGTGTAATGATAATTGAAGAGTCTCCTATAACACCGAAGCCCTTTAGTTCCGGGAAGGGAGGCAATGTCTCAATTTAGATTTTCAGATTTTCATAGTGTTAAAGAGTTTTAAGATCTTGGAAAGAGCAAATATATCAACTTATTAAAAAATTGAATTAGACGTTACTCAAATCTTTATTTCTATATTATTTTGATGAAAGAAAAACATTTTTTTTTTTTTTTTTTTTTAAATTTTAGTTTTTTCCAAAATGATTATGAATCTACTAAAATTAAAAGTCTAGTGCATATAGAAATTTTACTATAGAATTACATCTATTTATAATATTTATTCATTCACGAAAACATTAATAAAATAGTAATAACTACATACACATTGTTAATACATTTACATTCAAATTGATAATAAAAAACACAATTGGAGATTGATATCTTCATTTTTATATTATTATGAAAAAAAATTAAAATAAAATACTCCCGTTATATTTACATGTATCATACCAACAGCTGCAAGGTTTTTCATTGTATTATTCCATGTGATTTTGAAAGCATTCTTTCTTACACCGTGAGTAAAACTTCTGTTAAAATCCAGGTCGTTTCTTTGAATCGATTACACCATTTGATATTCTCGATTGTTCTTTCCACTTGCTAAGAGAACGTAAGAAAGCGTGGTAAAATTCCTTTACGGTTCCACTTGAGAAGCAACGACAATAAGTGATACCTGCGTAGGACCGGAATGTCTTTTAATGTGAGTGCGAGTGCAATTTCTTTTGTAAAAGTGAGACAATGTTATGACATACATGGACGTGATTAAGGTTATGGATAAAATTGGTGGAGTTGAGTTATTTGAAAAAAAAAAAAACAATATAGAATAATAAAGGTACAAATGAATAAAAATGCATATAAAAGTGATGTCTAAGAATGTTTAAAACTATAATGAAAAAATACATTATAATAAAGTAAAAACAAATGCTTCGGTAGGGTGATCTCGGTGTTAAGTAAAGAATAGAGAGGGGCATTAACCTCATCTCACACAATATTTGAAGAAATTAAGCGTGTTCAATATGTTTAAAATGGCGTGTGAGAACCGATGGTTCTCGAAGGACGTTGTGGTATAATTAGTATGTGGGTTCTTTTAGACCATTGTCATATCTGCATGGTAATGGGTGGAAAGAAATTGGTTGGCAACATCTCTATAGGAGTGCAGGGTGGCTTGTTGTCTTTTCCATCCCTGGCTCCCAAAATTGCGATAGTAAGAAAATAGGTTGTTTTAGGCATTGGAGGTTTATCCCCTATCATAGAAGCAACTTAGTGTAGAACAATTGGGACTCAGGATTGTGGAGGTCTGCACAGACACCAAATGGGAACTTAGAGTTTGTCTGAAGCAAACAATAGTTGGGGCTGACATTTGTGGTTACTTTGTGTGCAACCACCTCAATTTTAATCTCGATCGTTAAATTCTCTTCCCCAACCTCCAAGTTTGCACACTCTTTTCCTCCTGTCTCGGTCATTAATTTTCATGGTGGAACTGTTGTTTGGCTTGGGGTAGTCGTGGTTGAGTTGATAGTTGTTGGGGGTCGGCCTCTTCTAGTCTTTTTCTTTTTCATTTGTTGGATTTCATTATTCGCAGTCAATTGGGTAGGTAGTGGTGTTTTTAATGGGGTTTCCCCTCCCTCTGTTGCAACTATGAGTCAATTATCATTCTGGGTGTGTTTAGCATCTGGAGTGACCATGAGTCAACTCCTCTCTAGTGTACAATTCTATACATCTTCTTGGCTTCTTCGTTTTGTGGGTGTTGGTGACAGTTTACTCTAGGACTTCTAAGGAAGTTGCTTCTCTAAGCATAGGGCGTGGGCTTTTTGGCTTTCATATGTCACCCTAAGGCTCATGGAACGCTAGCGAGGTTGTGCTCGCAGAGGGATGGGACCTCGTGGCCAGGGCGCATAACACTGGGTGGAAATTCGAGACTTTGGGGAAGAAGTAGAACAAAAACCACCCCTTTCTCCTGGTAGACTTGATCTCCCACTTCCATTTGTTTCACTGGAAAATAAAATTCAATAGGTCCTCATTGCATATTTTCACTATGATTCTGGACCACTTCCATATTGTTAGTACCCTATAATCTATAGTATCACAAGGTGACTGATTATTCTTTTCAAATCTTGTATATTGAAGATAATATTCCATGGTTGTCATTTATTTCCAAACAAAGAAGAGAAATCCTGACTGTCAAGGACTTCAAAGGAATCAATCTGCCCTTTCAGTTTAGTGAAAAGGAGAAAGTGTTGCTGATATGGTTTAATGGTGAGCAAACTTCATTTATGCCCTCATTCATCTCATTTAGCCTCTTTTTCCCTTCATTTTTCCATATTCCAAAGTCCCACACTTGATTTCTTTCAAAACCCATAGTTTAGCGCTTTGAATCCCATTTAAACCCCAAAACCCACATACATAACCTTTCGGGACTTATTACTTTATAAACCCACTTATATTAAAGTACAAAATTTTAGTTTTATAGCTCTACCCACCTATCGAACAGCCATGTTCTATAAAATTACACCATAAACCTTACCACGTTATATATTACATATCATATATATAACAAACCGCCGCCTAAAACATTTTGGTAGAACCCTTACCTCTATCACATATCGGCAATCGCATGCTTTGTTACCATATTCATGTCCTATCGCTCCAAAATGTTGATGCGATATTACATGGGACCCTTACCTGCCTACCACCACGTCACTCCCATTGCATATCACATATCTTACTGCCAAACATTCATCACTATACGTCTCCAAATGCGATTTGCGATCGCCAATAATCCCGACCCCACCATTCCACATCACCCTTTCCCCACTTCGCATCGCATCCCAAATACTATTGCATAGATTGGGGAACTTAACGTATCGCATTTCCACCAACCTTTAAATAGTGCGATCGCCGATGTGAGATATTTATCGCATCAAAAATCTTAAGTTTTCCCTTTTCGCATCGCATTACAAATATCTTATCGCATTGCAACATTGTTTGTTTAACCATGTTGCAAACTTGTAACTAGTCCCAATTGCGATTTGCAATGCGGTTGGCCCACCATAACTGCCCCTCGCTATACTCTGATCACTGCTATTACTCTCGCTAATTCTAATCCACATCATCGAAACCATCACCTCCCACCATCGCCCTTCGCTCATCGCAAGATTTAACCTTCACCTCCGCCACTCATAAACAAAAGCTTCCGACTTGCGATTTGCGAAATGCGTCGAGCCCCACCTCCTTGCTGCATCACCCTTTCCCTCATCACCACATCGCACATCCACCCCACGTTAAATTATCTCCACCTTATCCGTCGTCTCCACTCTTCACCCCAAATCTGACGATCCTCGTTTCTTTTCAGCCCCCCCTGAGCCACCGAACATTAACAAAGGGGGGGGGGGGTTCCGAAATAAGCAGTGTCCATTACCGCCATCCCCTCCATGTGTCACCTCTTGGTTACTCTTCACCCCCTACTCCAATACCGTCTACCACTCCTCTACCCCCCCCCCCCCCGAAATTGGCTTTCCCTCCGCTCCGATACCACCTACCCGCTCCCACCACCGTAGCTTCACTACAGTCCATCTATGAAACTAAAGAGGTATGTAGACGGTGTTACCTCCAACATTGAGGCTTGCAGATGAGTGCGGGCATAAGACTAAAAGTACGATCAAACGTTACAGAGTACAGATCAATAGGTGACGGGGCATATTCATGACTGTTACAGGCGTATCTTCTAGCTGTCACAACACTTACTCGACCTCAAGATAGCACCGATAGCAACCACTGAATGCAAATCATTATTCTTATATGATGTCCATCTCTCGAAGGGCAAAGTAAATCTTGTTAATAACGACACCCTGAGAAGAAGGAAGAATTTTTACATATGTCACCCTTGTTGCAATCACTCCCTCAAAGATTGACAATTAGTTATACATGTGTCATTAGTCTTTAGAAAGAAGATGGGAGATTCGATCAAATGGATTGTTTCAAGGGAACCAAAGTAGCGCTAGATGTTCAAGACAGTGCCCGAAGTTCAGATGTCCTCAAATAACTCCAACTGGTTTATTTGCACCAGTCAAATGATGTTAGCCCTTCTCTGTTATATAGACAAAGAAAGTAATTATTAGTTACGACATTAATTTTAATCGGTCAGTAGGATTAGCATAAATGCTTCATTTTTCGAAGTATTAGGGGGGGGGGGGGTCTGCAATGAGGAACAATCCCACTCTGTAATGTTGTTCACTAAATTTCAAGTGACCGTTTGAAGAGTAATACAAGACCAGATGTTCAGGATTCATGTGGTGTCTGAAATGGTGAAGTCTTCTCCTGTTTTTATGTGTTTCTCCATTGTTTCTCTTTCTCTGCAATCTCATTGTAAAACATAAAGTGTGAAGAATAGGATTTGTTATCTAGAGCACCCTATTCTGGCTATGTTTACAATAGTCTATGTTTTCTATTGATGCCAAATCGAGGTATTCTTAAGTGCTCTTCGGTTTCTTCTGAGCTTCACATCCTAGGAAATATTGAAGAATTCTTAACTACTCCTCAGTCTCTACCTTGCCTTACATTTCTTCTTTTCATAATCCATTTAAAAGTCTAAAATATCCATGGTAGTGCACCTATCTTGCCCTGCTTCACTTATGCTTAATATTTCTGAATTTAATCACCCAAGCCTCTTTGACTCCATTGCCCAATGGCTTTCCCTTGCTCTTCCCACCAAACCAATTCAAGATCCAAACTCTGCATCTAATAGCTAGCCTAAAATGCCCAATAAACAAAGCTATATCTAACATAGAGATCCCTCTCTGGGTCTAGGAGGGCTAGATCCTAGGCCCAAAGTATTTTTGTTGTTGCCACTAAGATTCTGTCTTCAGCCTCAGAATTATGGAGTGATAACACACACGACTAGCATGAGGACTGAACTGAAATTATTACTTTCACGAGTGATCTTCAACATAACCAATGGCACATTATGGATCAACTGATATCCTTGCACTGAGATCAGAAATGATCTAGGAGAGGTTGGACCGACTTGAGGGCAGGTTGGCACATATGGAAGCGAACATTCATGAAGGTCTTTTCCCTCCCCCACCTCTAGGAAATTGACCGGAAATTCCAGATGTCAAGTAATATTGTTGATTAGCGATGAATGTTGGATGCATTTTGGTTCTTGGGATATTTTGGCTTTCTGGGGTGGTATGCATATGGTCTTTGTGTTTATTGTTGTTGTTATCAATGTTTTTGTCATTACCTTATGGCCAACAAGTGTGTTAGGAATGAGGCTAGAAGTAGGCTATTACCAAGCTTCTCATAATGTATCTTTCATATGAATTAATAGAAATGCTCGATTCACAAAAAAATAAAAAGTAAAAACAATTGTAAAATAAAGGAGGAGAAAAAAGTGTAAAAGTGTAATAAGTTTTATCATCATTGGATCACAAAATTGAGAACCAACTCACATATGTTGAGATGTGAACTAGAGAGATAGTTGAATAACCCTACCAATAGTGGCAAGAAAGAAAACAATGTTACCAACTTAACGAGAACTTTACCAAGTTCTTGCCTTTCTAGAGGTAAAAAAAATCATTTTTTAAGCTAATTTTGAAAAGAAGTAATACAATATCACATTTGTTTCATTTTAGGCTTAAAATTCCAACATTTTTCAACTAATTACAAAAGACTTGAAAAACACACTAAGATGCAAAAGTGGGGATACAACATCACATTTTTTTTAGGATTAAAATTCAAACATTTTCCAATCATGGAATTAAAGAAAAAATATCATGATTACAAAAGAAAGAAAAAAACGCACCAAAATGCAAAAGTGGTGATGAAACATCACCCTCTTTTTTATGATTAAAATTCAAACATTTTCCAACTGTAGCATTAAAGACCAAATATCATGACTACAAAAAACACTACAAATAAATACCTAAAGTTTGTTTTATTTTCTTTTTTAATTTTTTTTTTTAATGTTTATTTTTGAAGTGTTTTTCACATTTTTTTAATTTTAAAATCATTTGACATTTACTCACCTCTGTTATCACTCCTGAGACCCTTCACTTTCTTGCCAGTTTCTTTCTCAACAAGTGCTTTAAATTCAACAAACTTGGAGAATGCCTACTCTTTCTTTTGCATGAATAAAATCCAACACTTCCGTGAGAAATCATTTACAAATATAACATAATACGTGCTTGGCAGTGGAGGTTGTCAAGAAAGGTACACATACATCAAATTGGATCCTTTCAAGGATTCCATGCGCCCTACTATCCCAATCATTAAAGGTGGATTTTGCATACTTCCCCATAGTACACCCTTTGCATGTATCCTGCTACTCTAGTGCTCCTTTGGGGAGGCTTGCGGTGAGTTGATGCATGATATTCAATTCTCCATGATGCAAATGGCCAAGTCTTCTATGCCATAATTCATTGACATCTTAGCTCTGCACCTTCTTCACCTTTGTGCTCAAATCAACACAATATTCAACATTCAACTTGTAGAGTTTCTTCACTCGAACCCCGATCTTCTTCACTTGTCCCATGGTGATGCATCTTAGAAATTAATTTCCTTTGTTGAATATCACATGGAATCCACAGTCTTCCAATAATGCGTCGGAAACTAAATTCTTCTTTAGACCCAGTACGAACATCACATCCTTGGGCTTAAGAGGGGAGCCTGAATCCCTTTGAAAGGGGATTGTGTCGATCCCAGTCACATTGTACCTTCCATAATCTCCCATCTCAATGTGCATCTAGAGATATTTCTCCTCCAAGTCACTGAAATTTTTTTCATTCCCCGTCATGTGGAACGAGGCACCATTATCCAGATGTCGCACACTTCCCATCACTATGCTTGCAATGCATGCAATGACAGTGAATTGAAGCTCCAACTTTGAACCCAAAGCTTCACCTTTGGCTCCTCCTAAGGTATTCTAGCTTGCCTTGTTGGGTGGAAAATTTGTGGCATAGTGTCCAAATTCATGACAATGAAAGCACTTGATTTTAGACAGGTCTTTATTCTTTACCCCTTGACTAGAATATGTTTTGGATTTGGATTTCTTCCCTTTTCCCTTCTTTTCCTTTCCATCTAAGGCACATTTTTCTTCATCATCACCCTTGGATGAAGTCTCATCTCTGGTATTTTTCTTTTCCTCTTATACAAAATCAGACTAGAGACACTCCCAATTTGGTAGTTTCTCCCTCCCATTTACCAAATCTTGGTAGTTGTGCAACTCTTATGAAGGACTTGAAGGGATAGGCTCACCAAATAATAATCTGGTAAGGTAACATTGAATCCTGCCAAGTTCATCATGACAATATGTGAACTTGCTTAGATACTGCTGAATTGAGTCATTCTTCTGCAACTTCATACTTCAAAGCTTTTCCTGGAGCGCCATCTTCCTGTGGTCGCTATTATTCTGGAACATGCCTGTCAATGCTTTCCACATTGCATATGAAGTCGCTTTCCCATGGATATGTGAGACAATATGGTATCGTACTCCCTCCAATATGATTCTCCTCACTCTGACTACCCTCTTCTTCCATTCTTCTAGATTCTGAGTATCAATTGTTGTCGGTTTGAGAATGTCACTCTCAAAAAATTCCTTCAACCCATTATCTTACAAAACTGCCTCCATGTGGTTCTTCCAAGAAACATAATTCGAGCTTCCCTCAAGAGCATACCCGATTATTAGTCCATATAAAGCCATCCTTCTAGCTCTGAAGAATTGATCCTGCAAATCTGATCCTACTACAAAGACAACTTTGAAATCTCTTCTATGGTGTGAATCTAAATTTGATACCATGTAGAAATTAATGTGTATATTCTAAAATGATCATGAAATTTATTGTAAATCATAAGACTAGAAGCTACTCTACATCCTGCGGAAGCAAATTCATGATCGAGAACTTGAATCATTAACATGCAAAATGAAACATCACACATGCAAAAATATTTCTATAGGGAGGAAGAAACTACTCAAAACCCCTTACTATTTATATTTCATTAATCAAATAATATTGATGCATATAGTATGATTTCTCAAGCTTGAGCACAACTTGCACCTATATCTTCTATTCTCTTCCTAGCTCACTGAACCTGACCAATACTTAGCCAAATTTTCAAGCCTCCAAGATCCTATTTCCTTGCGTTGTTCATTGAGGAATTAACCTCTAATTTTTAGGGAAATTCCTCAATTGGATTGCACAATTCTCGTAGGCCCATTCTTTGATAGCATGCACCACCTATACAACTTGGATTAGTTTACAACCGATAGTGCACTGCCCTTGAACTCCAATATCAACTGGGTAACTCTAATTCTCTGCATGCATCAATTATTTTGGGTTGATTTATCAGTTAATTGGATGACCATTGAGTTTGATTGAAGTTACATTTCAAAACTTGACCTTACATTAGTTTCTCCAACAATTGGAACTAGTTTAATTGAAAATAACCCAACCTAATTGAAATATATTGCTAGAAATTAGAAATCAATCATATTGAACCAAACTCAAGTGTCTCCAACTCAAACTAACTGAGTTAACTGAGTGACAAGAGCCATTTCACCTCAATTAACTACCTCCAAGTATTCTACTGAAATTGAAATTTGAATTTTAATCTAGATTGACCGAGGAAAAGTCAAAACAAGATTTTCTTACTACATTTTCAACATATATGTCATTATGTTGCCCTTTCATTTTTGAACTATTCCATCCAACTAATAACTAGGTGCCAAAGGAGGTTCCAACAAAATTATTTTCTTTTTATAATATATTAAGGTTTAATGGATTGGCTCTTTTTAATGATTCAACTTATAAAGTCCATGCATCCACTTCCTCTCTCCAAAGATGCAACTAGGTGAGGACACTTATTGGTCCTCGAGAGACCTAGTCAACTAGTAGTCATCCATAGGAAATTAGAAATCAACTGCAAATAGAAGTTGAATATATAATCAAATTGATTAACCATTGAGCCAGGTTAATCTACCAAGGTAGTTAAAAATAGTTGTAACTATTTTCGAATTGAATAAACGTATAAATAGATATGATCATAGATGTAGCAAAGAGAATAGGTGCTTGGTTTCATATAATTAAAGACTATTTATTTTTTGCTCCAATGTTACTTTTCTCCTCTATATCCTTCTATGTATGAATGTTTGTATATTACTGTAGATTATTTTGTGTAAGTTACATTATGTATGTGCCCTATTAGTAACTTCCTCATGTAATCCCATACATTAGAACATTGGTTTTATTTCCAAAAGTACATGAACCAAGAATTTACAATAGTGCATGAATGCACAGATGTTGATCTTAGAGGAGATTTTGAGTGATGGTAAAGGAAATTGGATAACCATTTGAAGAGACATACCAAAAGTAATCATATAATTATTGCACAAGCAATGGCACAATTTTTCACCAAGACACATGAAAAAAATCCTAGAAATAATTCAAAAACAAATGAAGCACATTGATTGATTCGCACATGAATTGTCTCACAAAAGACAAATAGTTGATGCCCAAATTGATTAACAAAAGACAAATGAACTTGTACAAGTGGCTACAGAAAATCATAGGGGATTTTTTCAATGAACAAGTAGTATAAGAATGTACATCTCTTAATGAAATCAAGAGAATGTTTTATGATGATTTTCATGATAAATTTCTTTGTACAGTAACAAATTCGTTGCATAATTATTTAATAGTTAAGGGTGTGGGTCACATTGTTGAATATTGAGCCCCTTTGAGAACACCAATTAATTTCAATATGAATAGAAGATAAGAGAAGTGGGAGCAAATTTTAAATTTTATCTATAAAGATTATCAATAATCAAGGGAATATTTTCCTCAAAAGTGAATATGGTCAATCTTGTCACTATTATCTAATGAGAGTAAGTCTAGGTCGACAATTGGGGAGTAGTTATTCGTAATATTCCTGGATTGGAGTAAAAACACTAACCAACCTATTCTAAAGAAGACATCCCAAGAATGCCTAAAAAATGGAGGACATCGACCATGAGACGAAGTGAATATGTATAAGATGAGGGAAAAAACAAAATAATTGGAAGGAAAATGCAATTCCATAAGAAAACAATGAACTTCAAAAGATAGAATGGGACAAAAGAAAAAAGAGCAGAGCCAATATATGCAATGTTATGGACCCTTGTCGATCCATTATAACGATTCCTTAAGAGAAATGATTTATTGGAGTGTTGGCCAATATAAGATTGGTATTGACCAACTAAATGTAGCAAGGGAAGTAGCCTTAATGATTTTTTCTTTAGACGAATAATCGTAGTTGGTAGAGGTTGGCATTGGCACCTTTCGACTAGAATAAAATATTGAAATGTGGAAGTCAATGATCTGGGAACCACACACCTTAGATGTTTAGGCTCAAGCCAAGAAAGTCCCATAGATAGGGAATTCCTTCGATAACTAAAAACAAGAGAAAAATAAATGAAACTAGAGACACATATTCGATTTCACCAGTTAGAGAAGTAACATATTTAATGACACTAGTCAAGCAAGTAATGCATTTGATGACACCAATAAGAAAAATAACGTAGTTGGAAACACCAAATAGAAAAGTAACATAGTTGATGACACCAATAAAACAAGTAATGTAGTCGATGACACTAGTTGGATAAGCAATGTATTCAACCCCGCCAATTAAACCCTAGTTGAATTTGAAACCCTTCTCGTCAAATGAAATGTTGCACCATCACCTACCTATGTATGAGGGAGATGAATACCTTAATAAGAATTATTTCATATGTGAAAAGTATTGTGACATCGTGGACATCTCATACAAGACAAAACATATTACATTATATTTTGAAGCTTTTAGGAAAAGAGAGTTCATGCAATTCATGAAGGAAGTGGATGGCAGCCATTGTTCGGGATGTTGATAATGTTGACGTATATTATATTTTTGAATATATGGTCTGTTTAGACATATATATTTCTCTTGTTGTTTAGCTAAGATAGAGTGTTGTTTAGCACAGGGTGTTCCTGATCGGGAATCCCACCTCTTTCCTTGAGAGGCCTCTTCGAAGAGATTGTACTACATATTCCACTATCATGCTTAAGGCCAAGCTTCTTCTTTCAACTACAACGCAGATCCTATTGAGGGTTTGGTTGTTTTTGCAGGTTGCAGCAAGTGGTGATTAGATCTCTAGATCTAGGCCATTTCATTACTCATTTTTAGTGGAGGAGGCTTCCTTTCCATTGGGAGGATAGTATTGAAGGCCATTGAGCTTATTTTCAGATCTTGGCATTAGGCCAACTGGTCATTCATCCCTACAGCGCAGTTTACTTCCAGATCTGCGTTATTTTTGTAGGAGGAGTTGCAGGGTGGTTTGGCACACCATTTGGAGAGTTGATTTTCTAGTGAAGGGGATCTGCCTTTCACTAAGAGGATCTATTGGAGGAGGCTATTGTATTGATCATATCAAATCAACCACAATTTCTAGATCTGTATTTTTTAGTAGATCTCACATCTACAACTTGTACTTGGTTTTTTGCGGAAAACCCTTAAGGGTTTCTTCAAAGGAGGTTGTATAGTGCTCAGATCTGATATAGATCTCTCTTTTGAGGCACATATCATCCCTAGATCTGATGTATAATCATTTTCTGTAGCAGAGCTAATAAAATAACCTTTTAAGTGTCTTCCAACTTTTCTATATAATTGCAACACCTCTTATTGAAGGATTTTGTACATTGGAGGCTTGTATTTCTTGTTATGCATCTTATGGCCCATTTATTATGTATATTTTTCTACTGTAATAACATATGAAAGGTCTCCATATTGGCCTCTTGCTTTTAAATGAGTATATACACTATTGTTCCAACATTTTGCACTATATTCCTGCTTTTCCCATTTGGGAATATTACACATAGTCTAGCAAATTGGATTCTTTCCACAGTGGCCCAATCATGGAACCATTGCTAACATAAACCACAAGAATAATCAGAAATAGAAACCGTGCATGTAATATAGTTGACAATTACATAGAGCTTAGAGATAAAAATAATACAAAAAACTGTAATGAAGCAACTCAAATACACCATTGGCTTGCAGAATAAGGGGGTATCACATGATCCACCCACGATGAATTGGTGGTGCTACCCTTTTCCATCTTGTTTTCAAAGTCTCAAGAAAACGACTACAGAATTTGATTTTGTACTCTTTGGAATTCCATCAAGTCTCATACCATAAAGATATGTCATAACTATGTATCTTGCATTTAGAGGAGGGCCTATGATGCAACACATGGATTGGAGAAAGGTCATTATTTCCTTACCACATGTGGTATATATAATTAAGCTAGCATCCACCCAATGCACAAATCATTTATTGTAAATTAATAAACATTATATAAAATGTATAATTATTATTTATAAAATTTTGCAAATCATTAATTATAATAAAATAAATAAACATTATATAAAAGGTATAACTATTATTTATAAGATGTTGCATATCATTAATTACAATAAAATGTATGTCCACAGGGAAAATTTACATGTATGTACAAGTTGAGATGTATTTGACTAGCACAACCACATTAATAATGTGGTTGATAAATGGCACATATATCAACCACATTTATTAATAATAATTAATAATAATTGTTAATAATTGTTAATAATAAATAATAAATAATAATAAATGTTAATAACAAATAATAATTATAATTGTTAATAGTTAATAATGATGATGATGATGATGATTAATCTCATCTAAGACCAATGTGTTCTATCAAACCTCAATAAAACAAAAAGAATCTAATTGAGATTCTTCAAAATCTTGTTTCTATGATAAAAAAGAAGGGAAAGAAGCACTCCAAAATCACTATAGTTGGATTGACTTAATAATTCAAGAAGATTGGAAGTGTGGTAGTGTTGGGAAAAATACTGAGAGGGGGGGGGGGTGAATCAATATTTACTGCATATTCAAAACTTTTTGCTTTTTCATTCCTTAAAACCCATACGCTACTTTGCTGAAGCCAAGTAGCGTATACACGCGGATATCCTTCATAAAACTAGCGTATACACAGAGATCTAATTATGCCATTAGTTCTTCACTCATATCATTCCATCATTCATTCATTAGATGTTCTATAAACAGTAAACATGTGCAGTAAGAACAGAATAAACCATCACACAAAGCATCACACATGAACACCAGGATTTTTAGGTGGAAACCCAAGTCGGGAGAAAACCACCGCTGCAGTTGCTCAGCCTTCAATATTTTATTATAGAAAAAACATCTTACAACATATGTGCTGGCGCAGACTTGACCAGCACGCAGGCACCCACCTGCGCTCGTTTACCAGCCTCTCCTGGAAGGGAGCTCCAACCCCATGACTCGTTTACCAGCCTCTCCTGGAAGGGAGCTACGACCCCCCGATCTCGTTTACCAGCCTCACCTGGAAGGGAGCTACGACCCCCTGACTGAAGTCTACAACCCTCAGCACCACCTTGGACCACGTTTCATCAATTTTCACACTGGATCCAACTACTTCAATAGAACAACACTAGCAGGCCACGTTTCATCATATTTTTAGATTTGGACCCTTTCCATACTTTTATGCTCAAACAGACAACCAAACTGATACAGACAACTCAGCACTGTAGAATACAGATAGCAGTAACACAGCAGAATAGATCAGACATTTCTTACCACAATCTTTAGCAAACCCTAGTTTGCATACGCGCTTTCACTTCACTGATGTCGCGTATATACGCGCTTCCGTCCACACAAACCAGCGTATACCTCTGTATGTATTTCATTGCGCATACGCGCTTTCTCTTCAGCGAAGCCGCGTATATACGCGCTTCCTCTGCGGCGAAGTAGCATATATATCTTCAATCATTATAGAGCAGCATACTTCTTCAGATCAGATATTCAGTTCAGATTTACCCTTTTACTTCAGACAGATGTTCACACAGATGTTCGCCTCATCCACGAGATCTAAGCCTTCCATGTGAGATCTAGCAAATACAAGTGCATTTTTAGATGCAGATCCCCTTCTTCATCATTGGTGCATCATACACTCAGATTTATCATTCATGTGTAACCCTTTCCATTCAGATCTACTTCAGAGAGAAGTATTCATTCAAGCTCAGAGATCTTGCACCCACACTCATGATGTGCACAATGAATTTCTTCTCCTTATATAGGTTTACCCTTTATCAATACCATGAGCCCCTTTTCCAATACCATGAGCCCAAAACCACATTACATCCGATGGTATTCTTGGACGGGGTCAATTAGGCGGATCATTACCCAATACAATGGGTCAATACCATGGTGATTACCCCTGGTTTTTCACTTTTAGAGCGCTTTAGCCCATACGCAACTTGGCACGTTCTTTTCCGCGTGCATACACGACTTCCCTTAGACAGATCCGCGTATTCCTTGAGACATACTCTTTTCATCATGGATTTAGTACATGCTGAGTTCCTTTCTTCACTGCCTTCTGTACACACTGTAGATACATCATATTTAGCTCATCAAGAACATATTCTATCAAGCACAACTTCATCAAGTATGTTTTCATCATCTTCATCAAATGGGTTGCCATTTAAGCACAACACTCAGCACCATATTGTTAACAAACAACATATCACATCAGATTTACATCATTTACCAAGATCATCAGGTCAAGACTATCTTCATCAGGTGGATTGCCATCAAGGACAAAACATGTCAAGAAGCTTGTCTCAAGTCTTCATCTTCATTCAGTGGGTTGCCATCGGGGACAACACTCTACATCATATTTCCAACAATCTCCCCCTTTGGACTTGATGGCAACCACAGTGGTGTTTGGTTACCACACGAGATAGGTACATTAAGAAGACAATGACACCATGTCACATTCCCCATTTTGACACGGATTCTTTCTCTTCATTCAAACACCATGTCCTCTCCCCCTTTGACATCAAGGGAAAAGGGTGGATCAAAAACCAACATACTCTCCCCCTTTTCTCCTCATGTGGAAGAAGTGTTCTGCAGATCTGATATAAACTGAAGTGACCAAGCTCCCCCTGAGTTCATGCTGAGTCTTCAAACATAATTTCCAATGAAGTACATGACTCTATGACATTCCTATCACCAATGACTCATACTTACATCAAAGATCCAACCAAGTGGATTTACATATGAGACTCAACTACCCAACCAAGTGGGTTTACAGAATTTGACTCAGCTACCCAATCAAGTGGGTTTACAAATTTATCAAGTCCTTACATGACTGAATATTACAATTTTACAACATGGGTCTCAACAAGACCTTTTCAACAAATTACAAAAATAACCATTTAAGACCAACACCAGAAAGTCCTCAGGAAAGAGAACATATTTCAGAACCAACATAATGCCAACAATGCATTATACTCAGCAAAGCCAATGCTCCCCCTGAATCTGTGCATCCAGGCATCCTTTCCAAATGACTAAGGCTCCCCCTTAGTTTGTGCATCCTGAACACTTTCATCACCAACAAATCATCAAGGCATCTTTATCAAAACATTAGAAATAGAATTATGAGAACTGGAACACCACCAGAGCTACCAAACAGTATCAGAGATACCAAAAAGCACTGCAGCTATGCTGAAGAAAGATGACCCCAAACAGAAATTTGTCAGCAACCAGACATACGCGGTTTTATGTGCATGAACTCACGTATATACACGACTGTGTTTCAGGAAACCCACGTATCCAATTTAATCTTCTGAATTTATGCAAATTTGTTCTTTTGGTTGGCAGAGAACACTCCCAGCTTCTATCTTAGATACTCGAACGCTTCCCTGGGGAGAGGTTTGGTAAAGATATATCGGCAACTTGTTCTTTGGAGGGAACATACTCCAACTTCACTTTTTGCTCAAGCACTTGTTCACGTAAGTATTTGATGGGAATGTGCTTGGTCTTCGAATGCATAACGAGAATTCTTTGAGATGCGATGGCACTTGTATTATCACACATAATGGAGATAGGAGTTGCACATTTGATTTGAAAATCTTGTAAGGTTTGCATCATCCAAAGGAGTTGAGTGCAACAAGATGCGACAGCCACATATTCTGCTTCTGCTGTAGATAAGGCAATAGAATTTTGCTTCTTGCTGAACCAAGATACTAACCGGGGCCCCATGTAGAATGCACCACCACTAGTGCTTTTCCGATCATCAACACTTCCGGCCCAATCTGCATCAGTGTAAGCATGAAGAGTAAGATCAGCATTCTTTGGATACCATAGACCAAAGTCTTGAGTTCCTTGAAGATATTTGAATATTCTTTTAACAGCCTGAAGATGAGACTCTTTTGGATTAGCTTGGAATCGTCCAACAATCCCAACAACATGCATAATGTTAGGTCTAGTCCCAGTGAGATAAAGTAAACTTCCTATCATCGATCTGTACTCTGGTTGATTCACTGTGGGAGAATCATCATTAGAACTGAGACTGCATCCGGTTATCATTGGTGTACTTACAGGTTTGCATTCTTCCATGCCATACTTCTTCAGAATTTGCTTAAGATATTTTTCTTGTGATAGGAATATACCATCTGCAGTTTGATGCACTTGTAAGCCAAGAAAGAATGTTAGTTCCCCAAGCAAAGACATTTCAAATTCTTGCTGCATGACAGAAGAAAATTTTTGACTCATAGATTCTTCGTTACTCCCAAAAATGATATCATCAACATATACAACTACAATCAATAGTTTATCATTTTCAACTTTTGTGTATAAGTTGCTATCAGCAGACCCTTTTGAAAATCCTTGTTGATGAAGATATTTGTCAAGATGATAATACCAAGCCCTTGGAGCTTGTTTGAGTCCATACAGAGCCTTTTAAGTCTACAAACAAGATTTTCATCATTTCCCAAAATGAATCCTTCCGGTTGTTCTATATATACTTCTTCTTCTAGATCACCATTAAGAAAAGCAGATTTAACATCCATTTGATAAGCTTTGATTTGTTGACAACTTGAAAAAGCAAGAAACATTCTTATGGCTTCAAGTCTAGCTACAGAAGCAAAAGTTTCTTCAAAGTCTATACCTTCTTGTTGAGTATACCCTTTGCAAACCAGTCTAGCTTTGTTTCTTACAACATCCCCATTCTCATTTAACTTGTTATTGAAGATCCATTTAGTTCCAATGACATTTTTATCATGTGGTCTTGGTACCAAATCCCAAGTGTCATTCTTTTCAATTTGATCAATCTCTTCATTCATGGCTTGGTTCCAACATTCATCTCTGCTAGCTTGATTGACATTGAGTGGTTCAATTGTGGATAGAAGTGCTTGATGACTAGAAGATCCCACAAAAGTTCTCCTTGTTCGTACACTTGATTCCTTGTCTCCCATAATCTGAGATTCAGGATGATTCTTTTGAACGTATCTGGATGGAGCTTTTTCAGATAGATCATTTTCAGGTTCTTCATTGGATTCACTATCTATATCATTTCCATCTGATGTAGAAGGCCATATGTCGCTATCATCTTCTTTTGTTGTTTGTTTTTCTTCTTTAGGAGCTGCAGGAGACTCATCAATAACAACATCAATACATACAACAACCTTTTGAAGCCTCTTATTGTAACATGTGAATGCTTTGCTTGAATATGAGTAACCAAGAAATATCCCTTCATCTGATCTAGGTTCAAACTTGCCAATCTTTTCATCATTATTTTTGATAAAGCATCTACTTCCAAAAACTTTAAAATGCTTCACAGTGGGAGAATTACCATACCAGAGTTCATATGGAGTTTTGTCATTATTTACCCAAACATGAGCCTTGTTGAGAATGTTAACTGCTGTACGTGCTGCTTCACTCCAGAACATGTCAGGAACATTAGAGTCAGCCATCATAGCTCTAGCCATTTGAACAATTGTTCTATTCATTCTTTCTGCTACACCATTTTGTTGTGGAGTGCCTGCTACAGAGAATTGTCTTTTAATGCCATGTTGTTCACAAAATTTAAAGAATTCATTTGATGAATATTCTCCACCTCGATCAGATCTAAGACACTTGATTTTTGAATCCAATTCATTTTCTACCAGAGCTTTGAACTTCTGAAATTTTTCAAAAGCTTCATCTTTGTGTTTAATAAATGCGATCTCACACATTCTGGAGTAATCATCGATAAATAGGATATAGTATTCTTCCCCACGTAATGACCTTTTCCTCATAGGTCCACAGATGTCAGTATGAATGAGTTCAAGAGGCTTACTTGATGATCCTTCTTTGGCATTAAATCGAACTCTGGTCTGCTTACCAAATTGACAAGATTTGCATATGGTACTTTCTGGAAGATTGACCTTGGGAAGATCACGAACAGCTTGAAGTCTACTTGCTTTGTTGATTTGAGAGAAACTCAGATGCCCCAGCCTTCTATGCCATAGCCAATTTTCTGAAGACTTGCTCAAGTAGCATTGATCTATGCCGTTTAGTACATACAGGTTGCTTGGATTTCTTTTTCCTTTTATAATGATTTTACCTGTATCAAGATCACGAACCACACATTCTTTGGAACTGAAGACCAATTCTGCTCCTTGATCACACATTTGACTAACACTTAAAAGGTTATGCCTTAATCCATCCACATACATGACATCTTTAGCCTTCACCTTTTCTTTTAGAAATACTTCCCCTTTTCCTTTAATTACAGCAGGAGTATCATTTCCAAATGTAACTTTCTTTTCCTTTTCTAGAGCATTATAAGTATGAAGTTTTCTTTTGTCACCTGTCATGTGTCTTGAACACCCACTATCAATATACCATTGATTTTCTTCACCCTCTGCAAATAACCCTATCCCACAATTTTCAACCGGTATTTCTTTCTTTTTCCACACTTTAGAGCTTGAGGAATCATGCTCTTTTGGCTGGACCTTGCTCCTGCATTCAGATTCTTCATGACCAAAGTTATTGCAATAAGTACATTCAACTTCGTTTTGAAGAGGAGAAAAGTTGTTATAGGTGTTCTTCTTTGGTTCATCATTCATCCTTATCTTTCTTGCTTCTCTTGTCATGATGGTTTTATATGCAACACATTGAACAGCTTTATGACCAAAATTGTGACATGAGAAACATTTTCCATTGAAGTAGAAATTTCTGTGATCATGAAATCTTCTATTAGAGTTTACCTGTTGGTTGTATCCATTTTGAAAGATCTCCCTGTTAGTGTTTCTTGCATTGAGATGATCATGCTTTACCTGTAAAGTTCCTTTGTTCCCCTGCTGAGTGGCTGAATGTAGAGAACCGGCTGTGGCTGCTTTTAGAAAATTTGGTGCTGATGTCTGGGAAGATTCCCCAGTATATCCAAGACCTGTTTTTATAAGAGGGGACCGTTGTACCTTGATAATCTCATCTAGGGTTTCTGAACCTTTAGCAAATCTAAGATTGAGAGATTTCACTTTCTCATTATCTTTTCTTAGATTTACTACTTCACATTCCAATTCCTCAATGCGTCTTTCTTTTGAATCAAGCTTATTTTCTTGAGTCTCTATGATTATGTTCTTTTCTTCTAGGCTTACTTTGAGTCGAGTGTTTTCTTCACGAAGATTGTTGTCTTCTAGAGCATCCACAATAGTATCCTTTTCTTCTCTAAATTCTTGTTCACATCCTTTCAAGATTGCCCATACTTTTGTACCAAGATATTGCAGATAAGATTTCGTTGGTACCTTCCAGAATATCAAATTGCTTCCATTGAATATAGGTGGCTTTATAGACATCACTCCTTCTTGACTTCCCATGGCGATGGATCTCCTTCAAGCGATCAAGCTTCTGCAGAAGAACCTGCTTTGATACCAATTGTTGGGAAAAATACTGAGAGGGGGGGGTGAATCAGTATTTACTGCATATTCAAAAAATTTTACTTTTTCATTCCTTAAAACCCATACGCTACTTTGCTGAAGCCAAGTAGCGTATACACGCGGATATCCTTCATAAAACTAGCGTATACACAGAGATCTAATTATGCCATTAGTTCTTCACTCATATCATTCCATCATTCATTCATTAGATGTTCTATAAACAGTAAACATGTGCAGTAAGAACAGAATAAACCATCACACAAAGCATCACACATGAACACCAGGATTTTTGGGTGGAAACCCAAGTCGGGAGAAAACCACCGCTGCAGTTGCTCAGCCTTCAATATTTTATTATAGAGAAAACATCTTACAACATATGTGCTGGCGCAGACTTGACCAGCACGCAGGCACCCACCTGCGCTCGTTTACCGGCCTCTCCTGGAAGGGAGCTCCAACCCCCTGACTCGTTTACCAGCCTCTCCTGGAAGGGAGCTACGACCCCCCGATCTCGTTTACCAGCCTCACCTGGAAGGGAGCAACGACCCCCTGACTGAAGGCTACAACCCTCAGCACCTCTATGGACCACGTTTCATCAATTTTCACACTGGATCCAAAGCTTCCTTTAGAACACAACTTGCAGGCCACGTTTCATCATATTTTTAGACTGGACCCACTCCATACTTTTAAGCACAGTCAACCATGAAACAGATACATATAACTCACTGACAGATATCAGTAAACCAGCAGAACAGATCATACATTTCTTACCACAGACTTCAGCAAACCCTAGTTTGCATACGCGCTTTCACTTCACTGATGTCGTGTATATACGCGCTTCCATTCACACAAACCAACGTATACCTCTGTACATATTTCATTGCGCATATGCGCTTTCTCTTTGGCGAAGACGCGTATATACGCGCTTCCTCTGCGGCGAAGTAGCGTATATATCTTCAATCATTATAGAGCAGCATACTTCTTCAGATCAGATATTCAGTTCAGATTTACCCTTTTACTTCAGACAGATGTTCGCCTAGATGTTCGCCTCATCACAGATCTAAGCCTTCCATAAACAGATCTAGCAAATACAAGTGCATTTTAGATCTAGATCCCCTTCTTCATCATTGGTGCATCATACATTCATATTTATCTTCAAGTGTAACCCTTTCCATTCAGATCTACTTCAGAGAGAAGTATTCATTCAAGCTCAGACATCTTGCACCCATACTCATGATTTGCACAATGAATTTCTTCTCCTTATATAGGTTTTCCCTATGTCAATACCATGAGCCCCTTTTTCAATACCATGAGCCCAAAACCACATTACATCCGATGGTATTCCTGGACGGGGTCAATTAGGCGAATCATTGCCCAATACAATGGGTCAATACCATGGTGATTACCCCTGGTTTTGCACTTTTAGAGCGCTTTAGCCCATACGCGACTTGGCACGTTCTTTTCCGCGTGCATACGTGACTTCCCTTAGACAGATCCGCGTATTCCTTGAGACATACTCTTTCACCATAGATTTAGCACAATCTGAATTCCTTTCTTCACTGTCTTCTGTATACACTGTAGATACATCATATTTTCTTCATCAAGAACATATTCTAGCAAGCACAACTTCATCAAGTAAGTTGTCATCATCTTCATCAAATGGGTTGCCTTTCAAGGACAACACTCAGCACCATATTGCTAACAAACATCATATCACATCAGATTTACATCATTTACCAAGTTCATCAGGTCAAGACTATCTTCATCAGGTGGATTGCCATCAAGGACAACACATGTCAACTGTCTCATGTCTTCATCTTCATTTAGTGGGTTTCCATCAAGGACAACACTCTGCATCATATTTCCAACAGGTAGATGTTATGGAATTGAAAGCATATGTGAGTAATATTTGGAAAGTCTAAAATAAAGTGTTTTTCATCTTCCAACCTGTTAGTATCTCAAATATGATAGATTCTTTCGTCCTAGGGAGTCTTGGGAGTAGACCACCACCCGGTTTCACTTCAAAGCTTATGAGAATTAGTTCTTATCCTAGCAATGTTGATTTTTTTTCTTAGTGTTGGTTAACACAGAGAGATAATTATGGTTATCGAGGGTGGGGTTGATCACCTCCTTATAGTATCTTAGCTTCCTTTTACCCTTCAGCTCCTTATCATCACACAACTTGTCCATAAAATTGGTGGTAATAGTATCTTTAACACTATCCTTGCTTCCCATGATGATCTTCCCTTTAATCCCCCAATGGTTGAGCCAATATTGGGCGTCCTTATGCCACCCGAACTTGAGGTGAAGGTGGGGGTTTTGACTAAAGTTAGAAGCAATCTTTGGGAGCCTCTTGGAACCCATGTTGTAAAGATTTTTCTTATACATCAAATATCTAAACATAGTCGTACTTTCAATGGGGGACATGCCAACTTCCATCAAGAGGATAGGATAGGGAGTATTTCCCCTGATCTTGAAGTTGTAGGTTATGAATTTATTTTGAATCATCTCAATATTTCTCCACGACTCTATGGATATACTACAGCCCCAAAATTCACATCTGTATAAGACAAAAAGGGTGATGAGAGTCTCAAAGAGGAACCATTTTTTACTCTGAATGCAAAGATCGACCGACTTACAATTGTTCTCAAGATCATAATAAAATTTCCAGCCTCCAATAATCATTTTCTCAATGTTTTAATTCCAGTTGAGCTGATGGAGAAAGTCAATACCCAAATATTTATAAGAAGAACCTTCTCTAAGAAATGCTTATCATAAATGAAACTACCATGGGTGGTCATTTTAGATCTAATTATCATGACTGGTTTTATCGTTATTAACTGTCATGCCCATATTGGAGTAGTAGACATGGAGAGTCTTAAGCTTCTTGTCTAGGTCATCTTGGATTTTTGCAAGAAGAACGATATCATCATCATAAAGGAGAAGAGTAATGATTATACCATCAAGCTCGGTGCCCTTTCAACCTGCAGTTTCTAGACACTCCTCTAGCTTATCGATGTAAATGTCAATAATGGTATGGGGCAGGGGACACCCTTGCTTAACCTTGATATTTCATTTAATATATTTAGACCACTCTTTGTTGGTCTTAATCTTGGCAATGACAGTCTCGTAGAGGTGGATCACAACAATCCTCAATTCAAGAGGAGTCATGATCTCTTCAAGTCTCTCTCAGAGCTTATCTCGAGGAATAGTGTAGAAAGCTTTTCTAAAGTAAAAAAAACAACAAATTAGATTTACTTCGATATTGCGACATTCCTCTGCAATGATCCTGAGAGTGATAATATGGTCGATATTCAAGTGATGTCTCCTAAAACCAGCTTGCCCTTTAGCTCTTTTACCATGGTTTTTGAGCCAAAGGATAAGCTTATTTTTCAAAATGATCCCATATAGCTTGGCTAGGATGCAGCTAATCATAATGGTCTTGTAGTTAGAAGGAATGCTTTTGTCCCCATTTTTAAAGATAGGCACAATAAGCCTTTGTGTCCAAAGCTTACGGAAGAAATTCCTTACAACCAAATTGAGAAGCTTGTGGAGATGAGGAATGATGGTAGATCTTCCCATTTTAAATATCTTAGCTTTGTATCCTTCAATATCTTTAGCTTGTGCATTAGTGAGCTTAGTAATCCCAGACTCAACGTCTTCCAGAGAAAAGATATATTCCTTAATAGGAGTGTTTAAGATGGTTCCCATGGTGTCCAGAGAGTCATAAAACTTCTTAATGTATTTGTCCCAATTTTCTAAGGGGATATAATGATTGTCTTTAGTTTTACAAACAAGCACATTCCGCCAAAACTTTCTGGGTGCAACTCTAGAAAGGTGGATAAGATGCTCTTGTATCTTATTAATATATGACCTCTTCTTCCTTTTGATGAGAGCTTTGCATATACTTATATTATGGAGCTTAATGATTTCATTAGGAGCGTCTCTAATCGATTTCCTAGAAATTTTACAGTCATTTTTATACAAAGGATTGGAAGTTATATTATTCTTATTATACGAAGTCTCATTAGAGAACTTGTTAATGGTATTAGAAAGTGTAATGGTAAATTGGAGATAAATTTGATCAATGTTGTTATTATAAGTCATGGATCCTAAATCACTTAAGAAAAGGTTAACATTACTTCTATCGAAGTGAATGTGTCTTTTTCTTTCACTGGTCTCCTGCATGTGGGTGGTATTCATAACAAGATTGAGGGATAGAGACAAAGGTTTGCAGTCAGAGTTAGGCTCGAACCCATTAAGTAGCTCAATATTTGTAATACAGTTGAGGACACGGGTGTCAAAAATCGCATAATCCACGACACCGCTACCTAGCCCATGGAAACAAGTCATCTGACCAGAGGAAGGCCACTGATTAATACCATTACAAATGATTAAGTCCTGGGAACTATAAATTTTCAGCGGCTCGATGTCGAATAAGTTCTCGATTATGTCTTTAGAGTTTCTCTTGAATATATTAGTTATGTTTCCATCTTCATCAAGCCACAAGGGGTCGGGGTTAGAGTTGTTACTTCACATAGTAGCAGTTCTAGCATGAAATTCCCCAAGCAAAAGGATATTACCTTTATTCCTTAGGTTGTAGATGTATTTTTATAAGGTATTGAAAGGATAATTCTTATCCAAGTTGTTTTTCTTATTGGATGTAGATTTGATAAGAGAGAAATGGAAGATTGAAAGAAAGATCCTATTGGTGGTAGATAAGAGATCTCTATCCAAATGTATTGATTGAAGGGGTCAATTTTATGAAGTTGAATGTGAGAGGAAACAATGTTCCTTATATAACAAGCTATATCACCAAAACTCCTTCAGGAGGATTTCTTATTCCATGTTGGCCAAAGAGTGAATCCATCAAGGTGAGGGACCCTAGATTCATCATGCTCCCAAGTTTCAACTAAAAGAATAAGATCAATATCACTCGGGATCCAACTTAACATAGGACCTTTACACCATGGAAAACCACAATAATTCCAGAAGAGGATCTTGAGTGATGCTAGTCCCTATTTATCACTCATGTTTGGGACTCTATCTCTAATAATAACTTTCCCATTCCTATAATTATAAAATTTATTTATTAATAATTAATAATTGTTAACAATTCTTACTAATTAATAATTGCTAATAATTAATAATAATTATTATAATTATAATTGTTAATAATAATGTTTATATTTATAATCAGAATTAAAATTTTTTAATTATAATTATAATAATAATTAATTATATTTATAATTGATATTCTAATTGTAATTGTAATTATAATTATAAATAAAAAAAATTAATAATTAATAATAATAAATAATTATTAATTATTAATAACTATTAACAACTATTAATATTTATATATTAATTATTATTAATTGTTAAACCCTAATTATTAATCATGGTCAATTATTAATAATTAATAATTAATTATTATTAATATTTGTCTATTTAGGCTTGTTTCTCATCCACATAGGGGTAAGTCCAGTAGTCCACCAATAGGCTAAAGACTTAAGCTAGGTCCAGTTTAGGCTTGAACAACAACAACTGATGATCTTCACTCCACAGAACTAAGTGCATGGACTAAGAGTAGGTACAAATCTAATTCTCTAGTTAGATCTTACTCTTCGTACACAAATCAAATACATGATTCTTTTACGATGTACTAATTATTCTTATATGAATATTTAGTACATTTTACTTTGGTGATGAATTTGAAAGTCATTCTCTTTTATTTGGGTTAATAACTATTAACAATTATTAATATTTATATATTAATTATTATTAATTGTTAAACCCTAATTAATAATTAATTATTAATAATGGTAAATTATTAATAATTAATAATTAATTATTATTATTATTAATTATTAATTAATTATTATTATTTATTTATAATTATAATGAACAATTATAATTATAAATAGAATTAGATTTATAATTATAATTATTGTTAAAATTAATTATAATAATCATTATTTTTTTTCAGTCAAAGTCTGGATTATATTATCATATCAAAAAAAAAATTTACACCAGGAGCCAACATGGTTGTATTACATTCAGGAAACCCAGAAGGCATGCATTGCCTATAAGGACTTGGGTGCTTGCCAAGGAATTTAGAGCTCTTGATTATTTTCCACGCAAAATTACAAAATAAACACACTGAAACTTTCATCATGGGGGAGGGTGCAGGGGGCCAGGCAGAGGAGACATGAAGAGACGATCCTGATTGTGCATATGGTAGCTAATATGATCCACTTGGGTCTCCAGGGCTCGAAGGTGGTCTTAAGAGCGCTTGAGTAAATGACGCAGACTCTCCAGAGCCTCAAGCATCTTCGTCTGTAGGTTTTGAACAACATTGATGTAGCTCACTAATTTTTTTCGATCATCATATCTTTGTTCATGCAGGGTGTCCAAGTTGAGTTCGATCTGTTGGAACTAAGCGGAAATGGCTTCAAGGATGGGCAAAGCCTCAATCTAGCCTAGTGATTGGGCCAGAGAAACTTCAATGGCCACTTTCGATTACTGACTCTCAATAGACTCCGAGTGGGAGCTCGAGTCCCTCGGTACCTGGCAGTTGTCCATGCCGCGTCTAAGGCCACCACGTTGTGCCCAACCATGTTCGCGCGACATGCATTCACCCTCCACGCTCGCTCGTTGTGTTGGGTTGCAGTGCCAAGTCGCTCCAAGTCCCACAGCCCCTGAAACCCACGCTCCATCCTTGCACCCTTGGCTGAGATTGTCACTGACCACGTCCCGAGCCCCATAGACAAGAGACACATGACCGCTACCAATCTCCACACTGCCGTCCGATGAGTTGAGGAAGCTCCACCACCCGCAAATTTGAAGCATGGGAGAGCCTGATTACTCCGTAAGACCAAGGCAGAACCACCCTAAGGCTTGGGAAATGAAGAATTACTTCTGTGCAATCCGAAAACTATGATCAGGCACTTGGGCTGAGCACCAGGACCACCCATCCAGAGACGCTCCCTCCACAATGAATTCACATCCACCACCTTCGTCCGCCTCCTAGTGTAGTGTGCTCATTCCTGTGTCATTTCCAGGATGTCAACTTATCGCCACTACTACCTAACGGAACTCTCACCCTCCTGATCTCAAGCCGGCAGAGCTCAAGCCAAGGCTTGAGAGCCAGTGGTTTCTCGTCTGCATAATCCAGAGCACCAACCTTCACCATCACTTGTGGGTACCAAATTCCCTGAGAGACGTCCATCTCGCCCGTAACAACTTACTTACCCGCCATAGGATCGACTACCCAGAGGCCCATTACGACTTGCACGTGGGAGGGTGGTGAGTCGACAGGCCATTTTTGAGGGTTGGGTGAGCCTTAAATGCCCACAACCCACTTGTACTAGTGATTAGACACCCTTAGCGACGACTTGAAGGTATTCTTCCATGAGACTTTGGAGGTTTCAGGCTTCGCTAGGGTCCGAATCCATTTTGAGCGTAGTTCATCCCAAATGCCACATAATTCATGAGTTGGGTTTTTTGTGCCCCTGTTAGCCATCCAATCTGACAACTTGTTTCTTGAATGGAGCACGTGGCTCGTGGTGGTATACTCCATTTGACTTATGAGACTGCTAATGCGAGAAATTTGGGCATCCATCCGCCAGTTCTTAGCTATTTTCTGAGGATCCGAGCCGTTGATGATTTTCTAGGTCATATCTAGAATCAACCAAGAGTCCCCAACTATACGTATATGCATATATCCAAGGTCCCTAGCCAGATTCAACCCCACTTCCAGCCTAGTGAGTTCTGCTACATTATTTTTCGAAGTGTTTATTGATCCTACATACACTGCATGGGGTGATACTTTGTCATCTAGGAGGATTATGCCATATCCCGCCTGGCCTGGGTTTCCCTTGGAGGCTCTGTCGAAATTGAGTTGAATACAACCCAAAGGAGGGAGGGAGAAGGAATACGGGGGAGGGGGGAGGGAAGGGCAACCCGGGGTCGGGTGGGGGTGAACCAGGTTAGAGGAGAGATTCACGAGACACAGGATGGCTAGATTAGGCTGACCAACATCCCAGTCCATAGGGTCCCAAGGGTCCGCGATAATAGATTTCCAAATGTTGGAAAGGGCTAAGGACCAGATAAGAGGTGCAGAAGGGTCTTGGTTCTCAAAGATAGAACGACTTCTCCCCTTCCAAGTGTTCCATAGAAAGAGACCAGGGAGGAGCCACCAAGCTCTAGAGACCACGGGGTTGGAGAATCTGAGAGTCGACCAATCTTCGAGCAGGGCTCTGGTGGTGGCAGGGAAATCATCGACGGGGCCAAAAATATCAAAGGCTTGCAACTAGACCGGTTTAGTTAAGGGGAAGTCCATGAAGACGTGATGTTGAGTTTCGTCGGCCTGCCTACAGAGGAAGCACATGGAAGGGCCGATAAAACCTGATCCGGATTTTATGCAGGAACGCAACAGAATACACATATACCCATAAACACAGAGATGCAGTGGAAATAATGCTTCATTTTATTAATAAAAGAATGACTGAAATAATCTTACAAACCTAATGGAAGCAAGCTAGGGCACTCACAGCGTATCTCTGAGAAGAGATGTGGCATACGCAGGCCTCTGAACTGTGCTACATTGAGGCTCGAAGGCCTATTACAGACATAATGGAAATAGATGAGCTAGGGTACTGGCGGCGTATCCCTGAGAAGAGATGTGACGGCTACCAGCCCCTGAACTGTGTTACAATGAGGCTTGAGGGCCTACTTATTGTTGAGAAACAATGTAGAATCCGAAACGTCCAAAAACCTAACCCTAGGAGATGAAGCGCCAAAACTGTGGGCCCCATTTGGGTAAATTGGTGTTTCAACTTCCCAGGGACATAACTTTGGCATCCGATCTTTATTTGACGTGCTCAATATCTCGTTAGAAATATCTATTCGAGTACAACTTTTGGTGCAGGAGACATAGGCTCGGTCGCTCTCGGTTTTCCCAAAAAACTTCGTTTAGGGCCCCAAAACGTCTTTGGAAGTTCATGACCCAAAAACCTGCTAAAAATAGTAAGTTGTGCTGAAACTTGGAAATGGAAAGAACTGATGGCGGGGGTTCAAATGGAATAGGTGGGCAGCCACTAATATCCACCTGGATCATTAATGTCCCAAAATGGCTTCGGGCGTGCAGGACTCGAAAACCTGCTAAAAATAGTAAGCTGCTGGAAGTGAAAAGCTGCAAGAATTGATGCTGCGAATCCAAATGGAATAGGTGGGCGGCCACTGATATCCACCTGGATCATTCCTCCCTCCTTAGGAAGCAATGGTCTCCATTGCGTTAAGTTCCTCCATGGTTTGTGGGGGGGGGGGGGGGGGGATTCTACTGAACTTGGTATTGGATGTGTCCAGGATGTTGTGGACATGTTGGCGGACGTGGTATATGTAGATGTGCCACCAGTGGGCAGCCATTGAAGGATCTAGGAAAATTTATCCATCATCGCGTTCCTTTATTTCTCGAGGGCCTCCTCGAGCAAGATTTTGATAAGATCTCCTGCTCCCTCATCTTTCTTTCCTTCCGCCATGGGGGGTTGGCAAGGCTGATCTTGGAAGGGTGCAACCAAATCAAGCTCGAACACCTTATACCTTAACCGCATTGGGGACATGCAAAGAAAAATAGAGAAAAAGCAGACCTGCTCCGATACCACTAATCTAGATTTTATGCAGGAATGCAAAAGAATACACATATACCCATAAACACAGAGATGCAGCGGAAATAATGCTTCATTTTATTAATAAAAGAATGACTGAAATAAGCTTACAAACCTAATGGAATCAAGCTAGGGAGCTGGCAATGTATCTCTGAGAAGAGATGTGGTGTACGCGGGCCTCTGAACTGTGCTACGTTGAGGCTCGAAGGCCTATTACAGACATAATGGAAATAGATGAGCTAGGGTACTGGCAACATATCCCTGAGAAGAGATGTGACGGCCACCAGCCCCTGAACTGTGTTAAAATGAGGCTCGAGGGCCTATTTATTGTTGAGAAACAATTTAGAATCCGAAACATCCAAAAACCTAACCCTAGGAGATGAAGCGCCAAAACTATGGGCCCCGTTTGGGTAAATTGGTGTTTCAACTTCCCGGGGACGTAACTTTGGCATCCGATCTTTGTTTGATGCTCTCAATAGCTCGTTAGAAAGATCTATCCAAGGAGTACAACTTTTGGTGCAAGATAAATACTTTTGGTCTATAGGCCTATATTTTTGGTGCATGGATTTTCTATTGGGATAGATACTTGGCAAGCCGATCAAACCCTTGATAGGGTAGGTCTATAGGCCAATCTTCTTTGGTTTTCCACTGGTGCCAACCATGCTTGTCCAGTTGGTTGCGCCAATAATATTATATTGTCATAGCTTCGCAGGAATGAAAGCAGGGCATGAGATCTGACAAATATTGGTCTTGAGAGAGGCGAGGGGATTGCTTCCAAGAGCCTTCCCAAAATCTTCCAATTTTCCCATCGTACACCTCCCAAAAGACGTGTGTGTGAATCAGGTCGCTATTAGTGTTGGCGAGGTTCCAAATGGCAGAACCTTGAATGGGAAGAGGTGTGTGAAGGATTTCACATTGAGTTCTACCCTGGCCATACTTGCGAGATCAAATAGTCTTCCACAGTTCCGGTCCTCCTTTCAACCAGCGCCATCAGAGTTTGGCACCCAGAGTTGCATTGAGAATAGCAGGGTCCCTCAAGCTCAAACCCTGCATCAATTTTGGGAGACACAACTTATTCCAAGCCACTAGAGGCCACTTTATTTCATCTGTAGAACCTCTCCAGAGGAATCATCGAAATAGGGAAATGAGGTTCGAGTAGATGTATTTCAGGGCTGGCAGAGAAGACAGCTGGTAGAGGGGCATTGCTTGTAGGACAGATTTGAGGAGGGTGGCCCGTCCCGCTAGATTGAGGACCCGGAAAGTCAAATTGGAGATCTTAATAGACACTTTGGCACAAAGGTATTTCCAGGGGTCGATGCGCAGAGGATTGAACATGAGGGGAACTCCCAGGTATTTGGAGGGGAGAGAGCCAATATTGAAACCTAGGGTTCTGGCTAAGCAGGCTTGGTCTAGATGAGGAGTATTGAAAAAATAGATATCAGACTTGAGCTTAGTAAGGAGCATACCTGAGGCTTCTTGGAATTCCTTCAAGGTGAGGTTGAGTTGGGAGGCTTCTTTTAGAGTGGTGGCACCAAAAACAACGTTATCATCCATGAACTGCTAGTGAGTCATGTCAACATTTGATCCTGGCATATGGAGCCCTGTTATCTGATTGGATTGTTTAGCGGCCTTGATTAAGAATCCCAACCCTTCTGCTACAATAATAAATATGAAGGGGGAGATTGGGTCACCTTGACGAATACCCCTCGAGGAATGAAAGGTTTCTGATGGCATGCCATTTATGAGTATGGAGAAAAACGGAGTCGAGATCATTGATTTAATCCATTGAATCCATTCGGCTACAAAACCAAAATCCTGCAGGGTTTCCAGTAGGTAATCCCAGTTGAGGCAGTCGTATGCTTTCGATAGATCCAATTTCAGCGGCATTCCATAGAGCTTATGAACTTTGATAGAGTGGATGGTCTAATGGACGGAGACAATTCCATCCAGGATTTGTCATCCCTCCAAAAACCCTGATTACTCATGACTAATGATGCGGTGAAGCAATGACTTGAGCCTGTGGACCATGATGGTGGAAATAATCTTATAAATCGCGTTGCATAGGGATACAGGCCTGGAATCATGTTGCAACAATAGTTGGTTGGGAAGTATATGTGTATGGAAATGAAATGAAAATGTGTGATAGTGTATGACATGTGGATATGAAATGATGTCCCTTCCCCCCAACTAAAGATATGACAATGTGAAAAATGGAGTGAGGAATTTTTCCAAAGTTACAATTTTAGCATTCTAATGAATTACATGACTAAAAATTAGAAAACAACATACGTTCACTTACCTTAAATGTGGATGAGTTGCGTATGTGTGGTGGCTGCAAAATTCTAATCATATTCCTCTTCTAGTGGCTGAACAAGAGGAGTCATGGATAAAGAGATGAGATGACTTTTTATTGCTCCTACTAAAACTTGCTGAATCTGCTCCAAAATGGTGAAAATAATAGTCTTCATGTCTTCAAAACTCATTGGCACAATTCCTACTATGTGAAAATATGTTCTGATGTCGAACATAGTAGGAAATTGTTGACTTAGTGGCCATTAATGGATGCCACTAGTCAATACGAGAACTCTCACCATTGATGACAATGAGAGTCAAGATGCCCAAACACATCTTGCTAGGTACGAATGATTTTGCTGATGTCGAGTCACCTAGAAGATCTAACGAACAAGAGACATTAATGTATTCCCATTGTTTGTCAGCATGAGAACTTGCCATTAAGGCATGCAAGCCTCAAGGTGTTTTTACAAAGATCTTAGACTCAAAGGACTATGGACTCAATAATTTGCATTGCAGCAAGGCTTATTTGCGGAATGAAAATGACAAGAAATGGAAGATGGCAATGGAAATTAGAAATAGCAATGGGCAATAAGCATGTGAATGAGCCTCTTTCTTTTATTTGTGGTTATGAATGGACAAAAAGAAATGGAAAGTGGATGTGAATGTAAATGGAAAACATGAAGTGAAATGAGGTGAATGGTTTATTATGAGGTATGGATGTGATGGAGACAATAGTATCTGAAATTTTTTCAAGTGTTTGGATCTGATTTTGCATCAGCATATTTCCTCTTTGTTGTTGATCATCTTCTTATGAAACAAATTGGTCTCTTAGAGAGACACCATTCTCTTGTAGTTATTTGTCTTTCCTCCTGGAACCTGCAAAAGAAACTAATACTTCTTCTGTAATGGAATGTAAGATTATCAAAGGAGAGAGGTGATCAATCTCTCTAGTTATGATATTTACACACAAAACTAAGAATTTGTATTAATGAAAAAAGTTCTCAAAGGAAAAATCAAAAGAATTTATACTTGTTTTGGAATTAGTGCCTCAAGTTGAATGTAGCTTCTTTTCAGCAATTAATTTCATTATTTACCATTTCAAACTCTAATGATGGATTTCTCATTGTGTAGATCTTGTTGAAACCTTTCCAACGATACTTAAATCATCAAAATCTGATTTTGTATGAGAAAGTTAGGCTGATTTGAGCAATGAGGTTTTTCAGCTGCGGAATTGGAGAACAGCTGCGGAATTGGACTTTAGCTGCGGAATTGGAGAACAGCTGTGGAATTGGACTTTAGCTGCAGAATGTCGACAGTTTCTGTAGCTAAAAATCTTAAATAAAAAGTTAGCCATTCATCTTTCATCATCAGTCCAAAATTAATCAATACCTTCAGAAAAACGAGCAAATAACTTATTCATTTCATTGATTCAAAATTATTGTTTTTTTTTTTTTTTTTTTTTGTATGTTACATTTAAAAATATATATAATTTTATTAAAAAAAACAGGAAATTAAAAATAAAAACTAAAAACATGAATGCCATTATTAAAAGAACATAACGCTCTGCAAATGCCATCTCCATAATGTCTCCAAGTTTTTTTTTTCTACAAATGAGCACAATAAGCAAACAATAAACATAGGCCATGTCCCCATACGTTTTCTCAAATCCTCAAAGAAGAAATAGTTTATATCGTATATGATTTGTAAATGCCGTGGCAGAACGCTTCCTAACAGCTCCACAGGTATTTTCTCCAAAGATTCACTATAAACTGTGTGATTTGTAAAGGAAAATACTTTCTTCACAATTTCCTACGCTCTGCCCCATTCTACCAGCATCCGCATTAACTCAGGTACCGCAAGTGAAGGTTATGTATCATTGAGCTGTAATGCTATCTTTTTAGGAAGATCATCTTCACTATTTCTATCGGATAATACTTGCTCCAAGGCCATTAACTGTGCTCTGTGTGAACGAAAAAAAAATTGTCATTTTTTGGAGTAGTGCATGATTCCGTGATTTAGCAGACAAGCATGAAAGGTGGCGCTAGGTTGGTTGATTGGCTTCTATAGAATTTGATTTCAACTTGAATTCTTCTTCCTAGAGATCAGGAAACCGAATTATCAATGCAGAGTGCCATTTTCAAATTCTTCACTCAGAAAAAACCGTTTTTCCTCACGCGGCAGGCAAAAATGGGCTTCAAAGAACCGAGAAATTCTCCTAGACCGCCACGAATTTCATAAAATTATTTTTGAGTTATCTAATTGACCACGTTGGCGAAAAAACCCATGTCTCGGTTTTTCAAAATTCATCCTCAATCGTTCAGAAAATGTGTTTCAAATTGACGTGTCAAAAACAGTTGCGTTTCTGGAGCTGCTGTAACAAAATCAATTTATTTCAGCGTTGATGTATTGGGAGAACCTATGGACATCTTGACTGTTTTGCAGCTTGTATTGAAAAAAAAATCATTGGTCCAGGATGGTCTTGCTAGAGGTCTTCATGAAGGTGCCAAAGCTATTGAGAAACAGGCAGCGCAGTTGTGTGTTCTTGCAAAGAATTGCAGCGAACCTGAATTAGTCAATCATTGTGTGCTGAGCACAATGTGAACTTGATTTCTGTTCCCAGCGCAAAGAAGCTGGATGAATGGGCAGGACTTTGCAAGATTGACTCAGAGGGTAAAGCTCGGAAGGTGGTTGGGTGCTCTTGTGTTGGAAAATTTTCTCTGCTTTTCTTATTGTCGCTGCATCGGTTCTTTATCCATGTAAATATGTAAACTTTGACCTGCTTTCACATTTCTGAACCTGCTTCTATGCCTCACAACTTCAATCTCACGCCCTCTGTGAATCAGCTAAAGCTCGAGGAAACGCCAGAAGCGGCATTTCAAAATAGAGGGAAGACAGAAAACAAAAATTTGTATAAGATCGTGGCAGGATGCAGCACCTAAAGGTGTGAGGAATGCTCGTAGATTGTGTCATGGGCGATGTTATGGCATTTGTTGATTTATTTTGATTTTTTTTTATTTGTTTTGTTAATAAAATTACATGTTATATTTTTTTTTTTTAAATTAAAAATACACATGTATATTTTACTAAACAAAATGATTTTTTTTTTTTATTTGTTTTGTTAATAAAATTACACATGTTATATTTTGAAAAATTAAAAATATACATATGTAATTTACTAAACAACAATTTATTGAATTTTTTTTTTCCTTTTTTTTTTTTAAATGATTTGTTATTAAAAAAATTTAAAAATATACATATATATCTTAGTAACAAAACAATTTAAATTTTTTTTTTTTTTTTTTTTTCTTTTTTTTTTAATTGATTTGTTTAATAAAATTATGTATGTTATATTTTCAAAAATTTAAAAATACACATATATATTCATTAAACAAAACAATTTATTGAAATCAAAGTTTTTCATGAAAACAATTTTTTTTTTAAAATTGTTGAATCAATTGAAATGATGAAGTTTTATTTTGTCTCCTTTTTTTTTCTTTTTCTTTTTTACATAACAATTCTTTTTCTGATTCTCCAGATCACACAAAGTGCAATAGGAGAGCATACTCAAGAATTATTAATTTTTTTTTTTACATAACAATCATTTTTCTGATCCTCCAGATCACACAAAGTGCAGGAGGAGAGCATACTCAAGAATTTTTTTTATTTTTTTTTTAGATGTAAGAAATAAGGCTACCTAGTTACACTTCCCCGGCAACGGCGCCAAAATGTTTGGTCAATTTAGTGTGTCCTAAATTGCTAACATAAATTATCAACCAGGGATTCGTAAGCTGACGAAGTGTGGCGCACTATATGTGCAAGATAACCTATCTCTTATTTTTTGTCGTTTTTGGATTTTTATGAAATTCTAAAAGACAAGTATGGAGACAAATATTCAAGACAATAATGTCCTTCTAATGGTTTTCCAAACTTCAAAAGAATTTTAAAACACACAATGACAAAATTAATTCCTAAAAGGAAATGAAAATTGCATCACTATTCTAATCAAGCAAACAATGAACTATTGATCATGAAACTCATTATCCTTGCTGCTGTCTAAACACAAAAGAAACTGTACTCAAAGAAAAGATTGCAAGTAAAGTAAAACTAAAATCAAATTACAACAACTCATATTCTGACCCCTCACCATTAGTCTAGCTATGGTTTTCGGAGGTAATCATAAACAACTTGAGAAATCTGATATCTAATTTGTAGAAAAAGAAACTAATATCAAACTACACACTCATACTTCAATCCCTCACCATTAGTCCAGCTATGGCTTTCGGAGGTAACTGAAAATGACATGAGCAATTTAATATATCTAACTTGCAGAAAAGTAAACTAATATCAAACTACACACTCACACTTCAATCCCTCACCATTAGTCCAGCTATGGCTTTCGGAGGTAACTGAAAATGACATGAGCAATTTAATATATCTAACTTGCAGAAAAGTAAACTAATATCAAACTACACACTCATACTTCAATCCCTCGCCATTAGTCCAGCTATGGCTTTCGGAGGTAACTGAAAATGACATGAGCAGCTTAATATCTAACTTGCATAAAAGTAAACTAATATCAAACTACACACTCATACTTCAATCCCTCACCATTAGTCTAGCTATGGCTTTCGGAGGTAACTGAAAATGACATGAGCAGCTTAATATTTAATCTAATTACTAAAGCAAATGTGCAAGACTGAAATAAACAAACAGTGCTGGAATTAAACAAAAACTAAGAAAAGTAAATTAGCATAAGGACAAGATGGATTCCATGTCATTAGTCATTATAAAACTATGTACAAATGCCCGAGCTGCCTACTGTAATCTAAAAGCTAAAAATTATGCTAAAAGCTATGATTTCATAAAGCAATCTAAGTAAGGAAATATGACAAAACAGAATTGAAAGCAACTTATCTAGAAAAAATGTAAAAGCCTCCTTGGATAGCAGGGGCCCCTCTGATACCAATTTGGTGAAGTCCTTCAGCTCCTTAAAGTTGTAATCAAAACAGCATCAAAGAACTGAATTTCTCTATTAAAAAGAACTCACAAATCTACATCCCATTCCATCTTGAACTTTGTTACAAAAGACTTCTCTACTACTTCTTCATTACTTCTTCATTACCTATGATAGGAGAAAGCTTCTCCTATTTATACAAAATATGAGGAGTCATCTCATTAATGGGAGTCCATGAATCTCTCCCTCCATTTCTAGAGTTAAAATCAAAATAGGAAATGATAAGACACATGTCTTTCTAGAGTTTCAACACAACTAAGAAATGAGACACATATCCTCTTAGAGTTTCAATACAACAAGGAAGTGAGACACATATCCTCTTGATCCCATAATCTTCTCCAACCAAATTCGAATTTGGCCTTAAAGTGCCACATAAGGGTCCTCTAGAAGTCTCATTTTGACCTACACATGTCACAAAACTCATAACACATATATAGATATATGAAACTATGTTAATTTTCTAGTTTCTAATCATAAATTCACTTTAAATACATAAAATAAATAACTTTGGAAGACAAGGATCATAACCCATATATTTATGAAAATGGTTACTTGATGTAGGGTTTTAGGTCAAATGGCTATGAAATAAGAGCTAAATGGTTATGACATAATGGAAATATGTATGAATATGGAGAACACTTTTGAGACTCAACACGCTCTACCCAGGAACCGTCAGCCGCCTGTAGGTGAGTGCTTCTATTGTTTTGCCGATGTTGGATCATGGATTGGTGGAATAATTGTGTTCCATTCCCCCTCTCTCAACGACTGAATCTTGGATTTCTCCTGCCATAGTATTTCCTCCTACTGCTTCTGTTACACCATTTTTTGGTCATCTAACCTATTATCATTAGATGGACCCAAGTACACCATATCAGACCAATTTTACCCTAAGTAAAATTGCTTTCACTATGAAAATAACCTAGTAAACCACCTTTATTAAGTTTTTTATGGTCTAAACAAGAAACCGCATGAGGAAATATTAAATAAATATACATTTGTTTGATTTTCCTCAAGGAATAATTAGTTAAACAACAGTTTAATTAATATTCCTGGTTATTTTTAATCCAAAACAAGGAAATTAATTAGATAAATCATTATTTATCTTATTATTTTCTAAGAATAATTATTTAAACCTTATTTAAATAATATTCTTTGTTAAATATGACTAAATCACCCTCAAATAATTAAATAAATCATTATTTATTTGATTATTACTCAACCACATCCTTAAAATTATAAATAAATCATTTATTTATTTATTATTTATAAATAAAGGGATTTAACACAAGTCAAATTCCTTTTCCCTCCAACAAATATAATAAAATATTTCATAAAAGTTGGATCTTGATTTGGCTAATAATATTTTAACTATGCACCAATATCTAGACTAACTCAATATTTTGTTATAAATAGAAGGGTTTTCCCATTCATTTATCACATTTTGTTGCCTAAAGATCACTCTGGATCTATACTTTTGGTCTGACTATTGATCCACCATCATAGTCATATTTTGCTACCATTTTTGTCTGGGTTTTCTACACCATCAAGAGAGAGGAATTTTAGATCTGAAGTGCTAAGGACTTACAAGAACCCATCCCATTGAGGAGAACAGGGAACACCCTCTTGTGTTTTCCTCCCAGGTGCCATTAATACAAAATTCATTCAACATATTCATATTCTTGTCTTGTCTATTGGATGCATGGAGTAAATCTGGTTTTTTCTACTCCTTAATGTCTTCTAATGCATAGATCTAGATTTTTGTAGCATTTATCTTGATCACCTAACTATAGATCTGAGGATATTAGCAGCCGTATTTGCTGTTAGGGATGTTTGTTATGCACAGCTAAAGTGGTCTTTTCTCATACACTTGGAATTAAGATTCATACTAACAATAGGTGACTCCACATGGGTTTACGATTACGACCGCTGTCGTTTTTCTTATCCTTGCATATCCAACTGCTTCAAAGCCTAGGATTTCTCTTCAGCCCCTTTTTTTTGCTTTTCTTGATGTTGTTTTTAACCTGTTGTCAACCCTAGAGACAACCTTGAGTTGTGAAAGACCAGTGCCTAGGCATCTTATATAGCAAGGAGCATATGATATAACAAGGATAGTTATCAGGACAAGGCTCTTTACTATTTCAATTTTAACAGGAAGGGACAATGTAGGTGGAACCAAAATACTCATAAAATCAGCATAATGAAAGGAACACTGCAGAGGCAAGGAGGGAATTCTCAATATAAATGTATCAGACAACTTGAAGACAACTTTCTGCAAGGAGGGTTGGATTCTAAAAATTCTTTATAGAGATGAAAAATTAGACGGCATTTGCTATGTAGGAAATATAGAAGGAATACTAAACACTAATGAGATGAAATCCCATAAAAATTTCTAAACATGAGATGGGCTTACGATAATAAGAATCCATACATGTCCATAGCTTTCAAAAATAACATCTCATAGCACTTAATATAGAAGAAACGTGGATGAAGTGGATAATGAAACAACATATCATAACTGAGCCATATTTAAAGCGCTAGACAGGTTTAGCATAAGTATCAATGGTGATAAATTCATACCAGAACCAGTGAGCTACTCGCATTCTAGAGCATGATACAAGAGAAATGGAAATAGTGAAATGAACAACTAAACTATATCACATAAGGCAGAGTTACAGACTATAAAGCACCAAGACCAGAATCCTCATTAAATATAGAACTCCTTCTCATTGAGACCCAACGGGCTCTTCACATTTGTATTAGAGCTTCAACAAAATGCATACAAAAACTCTTTCACAGCAATTTCTTTAGAAAATCTGGAACCTGTTTTTCTCTTTAGTTGTTGCTTATATAGAAGCCTTAGAAACATGAGCGAGAAGATATTTTTGGGAAAAATATCTTCCTCGCATGCTAGTAATCAGTTTGAGGTCTCCATAAAAAATAACCAAAATTCATGATGAGGAATAGGGGCATCTCATCATTTACAGTTAGGCTCACGGCCATTTTAAACAAAAATATTAAACAACAGTTTTTGACAGAAAATAAAATGCAAGAGTGGAATGTGAATTCCACTCGAAGTTTAAAAGTAACAAACTAAAGTTAAAGTAAAAGGCCACTAGGGCCGAATCATGAATTGACAATATTCACTGACGAGATGGAGTCGAGGTGGTCGCTGACATAGGTGGCGGAACGTTGGCTGATGAGCTGGCGACCAGGCTGGCATACCGGGTGCATCTTTGCTGATTATCTACTGCGGGTTCAAGCATTGATGTGAATCCTTCCACCTTGATATAATCTTCAGTGAGTTCGTCGAAATTTGCATCGGTGGGGATTTTGTGCTTTACCAGATGGAGGAGATCAAATTCTTGGCGGAGCGACGAAACAATGGTCTCAACTTTTAACCGGGTGGTTTTATCTGAAAGTGCATCTGTCCGGTCCATCTCTTCCTTGAGACGTGCTTCATACCCTGATAATAGCTGTAACACGGAAGGAGTAGTAGGATCCTAGCATGACGAGAGTCCAGCCGCTGTGATCTCGGCCCAAACCATATCAAATCGATCCATATTGGCTACCACATGTTCTAAGGTCCTTGAAGCTATAATGCAGGCAAACTCTTTGTCAATTATCTTCTGGAATTCAACGACCTCCTTGAACCTGCTTGCTATGCCATGCTTCTCCACGTCATCAGACTTCAGCCCTTTCAGGAAAGAGATATAACTTCTGGCATGCTAGGCTCTGTTGAATATATTGGTATTTCCCTCATGAATCTTTCTTCGAAGATAAAGCACAGATGATTTTATTTCTTCAATGACTTTCAAGAAATCCCAATGCCCTTTCACTGCCGCGATGATTTCTGACCAAATTATTCTTCTGGCATCCCTGAGGGTGATATTACCCTTCAGGCGGCTATTGAGATCGTTGATGACCTTCTGTTGGTCATCTTTTTCCTTCTTTGCCTGCTCAATTTCCTTCTGCATAGCCTCTATCTTTCTAGAATTGTATGCCAAGGCAGTTTCCAGCTCAATTATTCTTAGCCTTGTGGTGGAAGCATGCTTCTCTAGTGTAGCGTTTGTTGAGCCTCAAATTTGTGCTTTCCTTCACCTCATTTTACCTCATTTTTCCCTTGTCCATTTCCATTTTAAACCCAATTGATCAATAAAAATAGTTAAAATTACTTCTAGAATGGTTTACATGACTGACTTGTTGAATTCTTGTGATTGTTGCCATTGTTAAGCATTTTGACCAGGAACTCCCCAGTCTGAGACACGAGGCATTCCGTAGCTAACCGGCGATCTCACGCACTACCTTTATGTTTTCCGAGTATGTTCCGTGGCACTCTGGAGGAAAAACGCATATGGGCATGATCCACGTCGTGCCTACATGGTGTGTTGCTCGTCATGGAAGAGGAAATGAATTCTAGGGTACTTGTTATGCACGTGTGAACACATTTGTGAAGGAAGACTCCTACTAGGACTGCCAATGCGATCGTGTGTCTTTTCTCCTTCACGCACGACCACCTCAAAAGACTCCTAAGATGATTTGGATAAAGAAGAACATCATTCCTAAATTATTGTAATTATTGTTACTTGCATTTACTTTATAAACTCTTGAGTAGGCCGAGAGCTTAGTTAGAAAATTTGTGTTAGATTTGCTGCTAGATTTTGTGAAAACTCTGTGTTACGTCTTTGAAGACACAGAGCATTATGTTCAAACTATTGCATCGTTAATGGAGCAGACAAAATTATCTTGAAGGCGTGATTTAATTTGGAGTTGAATGCCGTCAAGTGGTAGAGGGCCCCTGCCCCTTGAACGGATTTCTTTTTGCGTAAACTAGATAAGTTTTTTCCTAGCTGTCTTTACGTTCTGCATATTGAATTAGTAGTTGTTTTGTTTTATATACTGTAGTCGTACTCATTCTAGTTCTTCCATAAGAAGACACTCTTCCAACAGACTAAAATGATGAATGTTTAAATGACTATGGTATTGTAGATAGGAGTTAAATTTGTATTTGTTTTTAACTAGCTATTGTAGTCATATTCGTTCCAGTTCTTCCACAAGAAGACACTTTTCCAATAAATTAAAATGATGAATGTTTAATGACTATGGTACTGTAGGATAGGAGTTGTATTTGTTTTTAACTAGATACTGTAGTTATATTCATTCCAGTTATTTCACAAGAAGACATTCTTCCAATAGATCATAACAATGAATGATGAATAGCTATAGTATCATAGGAATTAGTTGTAGTTTTTAGTCTTCACTATCACAGTTGCACTTGTCCTAATCACTCTTCCACAAGAAGAAATTCTTCCAAGACATCCTTAAGAAGTTCAAGATATGACTGTGATGTGATAATTTAGTTTTTTTAATTGCTTTCGGTTCATTTGCTTTCAACTGCATACAAGTTCACAGTCAGAATTGTTCTACCTCTTCCACAAGAAGGAACTTTTCCAAAATATCACTAATGATGAACAAACAGATTGTGTAACCTCATAGAATAATGCATGTTAATTAGAACGCTCCGGAGTTTCATTTTGCATTTAATTCATGTCCAGCTACTTCGTTTCAAAGTTTGATGATGGCTTATGGTTTAACATTGTTCTAGTTTATAAGCATCTTAAGCTCATGTTTAAATCAATTCATTGCACTTACATCTCATAGTCACATTGTCACCCTTTGCACAGTAAATCACTTTAGTTGATAGGACTCATAAGACAGCCCTCATTATTTACAAATATCTTTTTGTTCTGAAAACCACCAGTGATCCATAACCTTAGGAACAGAAGATAACATCATTACAAGGACTGAAATATCTCTGCAAATTCCTCACCATAAACAGAGCTCTTCCTCAACATAACTACCTTGAAAAGAAACCAATAACTCTTTGAGTATAGGCTCTGTGACATTCAATTGAAATTGCAGAACAGAACTAGGAATTAGTCATGGAATAGATGAGCTTAGAATAGAATGTTGCATCATGATTAGTGTCTAACTATCTAGTTAGAAAACTTGCATATTTAGTGATCATTTCTCAAAGTCTAGTTTGTGTCATTTGTCATCATTAAACTCTTGTTTCTATTCAGTCATAGTTTAGATGTTGCTTCAGTGTTTTTTATTACATTTGCCATTCCATACATTAGGCTCAACTGTGTTCTTGACCACCAATTTCTTTTCATTAGTTTTCTAGGCATTTTCATTGTAAACATAAAACTTCGAAAGACCAAAAACATCATAAATCAACATAAAAGACCAAAACATCACAAAACACTACACACAACGCACTAGGAAACAAGCACCTAGGTACATATGGTACATTTCACTTCAGCAGTTTACAAATCCTGGTTGACAATTAAATGAACTGAGTTTAGGAGACTAGATTGAGACACAACATTTTGGCGCCGTTGCCGGGGAAGTGAAAACTAGGTAACCTTTGTTTCTTAGCATCCAAAAACAATTTTATGCGTAGGGAGAGAGATTCGAGGGGAAGATTTATAAGCAGCAGAGGCAGAAGTTTGACATCTAGAACACCACTTGTTTCATCTAGATCCAGAACTAGTACACCTTCAACCCAAACCCATCTTCCATCCTTTACTGATCCTGGACTTCTAGAAGATCTAAGGTCACCTATTCCATTAGAGAAACCTTCCACTTCATCCACTGAACCTGCCATAGAAGAGGATCCAAAAACCTTTGTTGAGGATACAAACCTTTCTACTTCCACAGGAGAGTCAACCATGGCAGAAGAAGGAGGAGGAGGAATTGTTAATGGAGAACATACATTATTTGGAGGAGGTAGAGGTAGAGGTAGAGGAGAAGGAGGAAGAGGAGGTAGAGGTGCAGATGGAGGAAGAGGTAGAATAGGAAGCTCTTTTGGATTCCCTATACTTGATGAAGAAACCAATACAACCATGAAAAACATTTCACCTTCTGTCCTTCCGAACTTCTATGGACTTAAAACTGAGGATCCTGAAACTTTCTTATTCGAATTTGAAGTGCTGTGTAGGACTTATGACTATATTCAAGATGCTCAAAAATTGAAATTATTTCCTTCAACTCTGAAAGGAGCAGCATTGAAGTGGTTTATGAGCTTAAACAGTAGTTCCATTAGGACATGGGAAGACATGAAACAAGCATTTCTAGAGAGATACTTGGATTATTGTATGCCGGTTAATCATAAGGAAGAAGTGTTCAAGATGTTACAAAAGGAAGATGAAAACTTAGAAGATTTGTTGGAAAGATTTAAATACAACATAAAAAGGGCACAAATGGAAAACCTAGATCAAGACACTTTAAAAGCTCTTTTGTTGAAAACCATTAGGGATGAATGGTTGGATATCCTTAACATGATGGGAAAAGGGGATATATCACAACTCACATTACCTGAAATATCCGAGTTATGTATCAACCTTTCCAGAGGGAAATCTAAAACTGTCAAAGGTCCAAGAGATCCTGCTCTTGCAAGGGCAAGTAAATCTGCTTCTGGGACAGTAAGTAGATCAGAAATAGGACATATGCTTGATGATTTTAAATCTGACATCTTAGGGAGTCTTAGTGAACAAATAGACACCCTCGAGATACAAAACAAGCAAAAGGCTGAATCTGATGCCTTGGCAATCTTTTGTCCCAAATGTAGGAAGAAACATGCCTTGAGAGAGTGTCCTTTAGATGTAAAAGTTGTAGAAACCTGTGTTATTTGTTCTGAGAAACATGAGACCAAGAATTGTCCTTCTCTTCCTGGTCTCAAGGTTGTTTTTCAAGAAGAAACTCCTACAGACTCCACAGAATCTCTTAACTTTGTATCTAGAAGACCTTGGCAGGGATCTCAGACACAAGGATTCCATGATCAAATATATAATCAACCTCCACCTTGGAATTCTTGGCAGCAACCTTGGCCCCAATTTCAAAATCAATCTCAAGCTTGGGCACAAGGATCACAAGGTCCCTATGGAATATACTCTCCATATTATCAGTATCCACCATCCTATCCACCATATCCACAATTTTATCCTCAAAATCCTCAACAAAATTTTCCTCAAAATCTTCAACAAAATTTTCAACAAAATTCTCAACAACATCATCAGAACCAACCTCATCAAAATCAACCACTTCCATTACCATGCCCTCAAAAATCCAATCAATTACCAGCTCAGCCCATACCAAACCCCAATAATAAGAATCCTTAGAATACATATATGATAGAAGGACAACAATTTCCAACTTACTTAATTACTCCTCTAGACCTTAGTGATGTTCAACTTAGGTCTGGAAGGATACTTGAGAAGAGAAAACCTTCTATGATCATACAAGAACAAGATAATTATGAGGAAGACTCCCTACGGGTTAATAAAAGTCTTGAGGAAGAAACATCCTTTCAAGGCCAAAACATTGAAAAACTGAAACAAAAAGATCCAATAAGCCCAACTCCAGTATTAGAGCAACCATCCACATCTACTTCTATGCCTCCCTTTCCGGAAAGATTACAAATTGACAAAGGTGTAGAAAAACAAATAATGGTGCCTAATTATGATTTCTTGGATGAATTGAGAAATGTTTGCATTAAAATTCCATTATTGCAAGCCATCAAGGAAATCCCAATTTTAGCCAAAACGATAAAGGAGTTGAGTATGAAGACAACAAAGAAAAGAATAAGAGAAACCAAGAAAATTCAACTGGTAGGACAAATAGCAGATATTATGATGGGTAAGACTACTATTCCAAAGTACCTTGACCCAGGAAATCCAGTTGTCAAAATTCACATCAATGGAATTGAAATTCAAAACACACTCATTGACTTAGGAGCAGCAATAAATATCATGATTAGACAAATCATGGACAAGCTGAAACTTCCTAATCTTCTCTTTACACCCACACTATTACAATTAGCAGATAGATCTGTGATCAGACCAGATGGGGTAATAGAAGACATTCCAGTGTCCCTAGACTCTTGGGAGTACCCTGTGGATTTCATGATCCTGACACCCCAGAATAATCTAGGAGGCCATCCTGTCATACTAGGAAGACCTTGGTTGGCTACAGCTGATGCTTTTATTAGTTGTAGGTCCGGTGATATGTATATTTCTGATGGAAGTTCAACAAAGAAATTCACTTTATATCCTCCAGCTAGGACAATTACAGATCTAGATGACACTCGATGGATAGAGGATGAAGAATATTTGCAACCACTCTTCACAATTTCAGAAATTAGTGAAGATAATCAAATTCTGAATACTCTAGAAAATTTTGAATCTTCTCCAGAGCACAAACAAGAATCATTTCAAGAGAGATCCAATATTGAGTTCTTGTCATCTAGACGGATGTCTCTTCATTCTATGGACAAATTTGGCAGTTCTACAAGTGAAATTTTTCCAGGCAAAACCTTGAACATAAACAAAAACCTGGAAAAATCTCAACAAGAAGAACTAGTCAAAGTATTACAGAGACATTCTTCTGCATATGCATGGGAATACACTGACATGAAAGGGATAAGTCCCAAGACTTGTACTCATCACATCTATATAAAGGCAAATTGCAAACCAATTAGACAACCTCAAAGACGGATGAATCCAAATCTTAGGGAAATTGTCAAGGAAGAATTACAAAAATTGTTAAATGTTAACTTCATTTATCCTATTTCAGATACTCAGTGGGTTTCCCCTTTAGTAATTGTACCTAAGAAAAATGGAAAATGGAGGGTGTGTGTTGACTACTGAGAACTGAATAAAGCTACTCTTAAAGACCATTTTCCCTTACCTTTCATAGATTAAGTATTAGATACATTAGCAGGTAAAAAGTACTTTTCATTCCTGGATGGATTTAGTGGTTACAATCAAATCCAAGTAGCACTTGAAGACCAAGATAAAATCACATTTACTTGTCCTTGGGGTACTTATGCCTACCGAGTATTGCCATTTGGATTGTGCAATGCACCTGCAACATTCCAAAGGGCAGTATTAGGAATTTTTTCTGATCTGATACATGACTGTGTAGAGGTGTACATGGATGATTTTACGGTTTATGGGGATACATTTGAAGAGGCTTTAGAAAACTTGGAAAAGGTCTTAAAAAGATGTCAAGAAGCAAACCTTTCTCTTAGTCATGAAAAATGTTTTATGATGTTCACTGAAGGTATTGTTTTAGGGCACCACATTTCGGGGGATGGGATTAGAGTTGATGAAGCGAAAGTTGAAGTTATTTCTAACCTATCCATTCCAAGTTGTCAAAGAGATGTAAGAAGTTTTCTAGGATTTACGGGGTACTATCGGAGATTTATAGAAAACTTCACCAAAATAGCATCTCCTCTCTTCAAATTACTCACCAAAGATTGTGAATTTAGGTGGACTTCTGATTGCCAGTTAGCTTTTGAAACCCTGAAAACCAAAATTTCTGAAGCACCTATATTAAGGGGACCTAACTGGAAGTTACCTTTTCATATCTCGACGGATGCTTCCGATACAGCTCTGGGAGCAGTATTGGGACAGAAAGATTTAATTCCCTATGCCATCTATTATATCAGTAAAAATTTGACTCCTGCAGAGTTAAACTATACTGTAACTGAAAAAGAGTTTTTAGCTATTGTTCATGCCATTAACAAATTTAGACACTATATAACAGGCTATGAAACTTTTATTCACTCTGATCATTCTGCCATTAGATATTTAATGAATAAATCAATCACTAATGGTAGAGTTATAAGATGGTTGTTATTATTGCAAGAATTCAACATTACTATTCTAGATAGGCCTGGAAAACAAAACACTGTGGCTGACTTCCTGTCTAGAATTCAAAATATCGAAGATGACACTCCGGTTGAAGATCAATTTCCTGATGAATATCTTTTTGCAGTTTCTACTCAAACTCCATGGTTTGCTGATATTGCTAATTATTTAGTTTCAGGAAAATTTCCTTCATTTATGAATGCAAGGGATAAAAGAAAAATCATTAATGATAGTGCAAGATATTCATGGGTCTCTAATGAGTTGTACAAGACAGGTTCAGATTTGATCATTAGAAGGTGTGTTCGTGAAGATGAGATGCCTGAAATTCTCAAGGCATGTCATGATGAACCTTATGGCGGACACTTTGCAGATAAGAGGACAGCCTATAAGATCCTTAATTTAGGATATTATTGGCCATCTTTGTTTAAAGATGCAAGGGAATATGTCAAAAGGTGTGACAGTTGCCAAAGGGTAGGGAAACCTTCTCCTTCAGGTGAGATGCCATTACAACCTCGGGTACACATTGAACCTTTTGAAAAATGGGCCTTGGATTTTGTAGGACCTATAAGTCCTCCATCAAGACAAAAGAAATACATATTAGTTTGCACTGATTATGTTACTAAGTGGGTAGAAGCTAAACCATTACTTGTTGCTAATGAATCATATGTAATTACTTTTCTTTTTGAGGATATTTTTACTCGTTTTGGTGTCCCAAGGGAAATTGTTACAGATCAAGGAGCTCAATTTACATCAAGGCTAGTGGAGCAAATGATGGAGAAGTACAAAATCAGACATAGAACATCTACTCCTTATCATCCACAAGCAAATGGTCAAGTGGAATCCACTAATAAAGTCATTGAAGGAATCCTAACAAAGATTGTTCATCTACATAGAAGAGATTGGGTAGATAGGCTTCCTGAAGCCTTGTGGACCTATAGAACTACATGGAGAAACACAACAGGCCATACTCCTTATGAGCTTGTTTATGGGAAGCAAGTTTTGTTTCCTATAGAGTTCCAAATCCAAACATTCAAGATGGCAGTTCAGCTAGGACTTGATCTAACGGAGGCACAAAAGCATAGACTGGAGCAAATTAATGAATTGGATGAGATCAGACAAGATGCAGTTCAAAAAACAAGTCTAGTCCAACAGCAAAGGGCTAGATGGCATGACAAGTACATCAAAGAGAAGAAATTTAAAGAGGGTGATTGGGCTCTCTTGTTTGATTCAAAATTCAAGGATTTTCAAGGGAAATTTGAGACACATTGGCTTGGGCCATATGAAATTGTTCGAATTTTTGATAATGGGGCAGTAAAAATCAGAACTATAGATGAAGAGGAGGTCACTTTTCTTGTGAATGGCCATAGACTGAAGCTATATCACAAGCCACTCTCAAGAGAAGAGTTTGTCAAGAAGTTCCAAGGAGACAATGATGTGAAGTTAATGAAGAAGAGTCTCTCTTCTTCATCAACTTGATTAAATTTTCTGAAGCATTTCTCTTTTGAAAAAAAAAAAAAGGTATAAACATGAAAACCAATCACTGATTGGCATGTTTATACAGAAAAGATAGGGTGAAAATCAGAGTCTCTCTGACACTCTAACTTTTCCCATTTTTGTTTCTAAGCAGCTATTATAAAAATCATAAGTTCAGTGCCATAGTACTTATGATTCATTTCATCTCACTCCATTCACTATCCATCCATACTTCATCTCATCCATCATTCACATTTCACTCCATTCCACATCTCATTCATTTCACTCCATCTTCCATTCACTTCATTTTCATGTCAAAACATAGAATTTGATATCTTGCTGCAAGTGAATAAAAATATGCCATGAATTGCAGTACAACCCTTATGTTCCTTCATTCCATGAACTGAATCCATTTTATTCCATTATCCACTTCATAATCCATCATCCATTTTCATCCATTTTCATAAACATTTCACCCATCTTCCAGAAACATTTCATTTTCATGATTAAAGTATTCTACAGGAACATTCTGCAGCTGATCACCTTTTCTGCAGCCCGACAGTCTTTTTGCAGCTATAAACCCTAAAGGCATCAACCAGCAGACATCAGAATTACAACAAAGTGATCCAGTGAATTCATGAATCAAAAATATCAAGAAAATTGTGAAAGATTCCTCCAAAGATGAGCAGAGAAGACAAAGGCTACACAAACATCAAATAAAGGGCAAAGGTAACAAATTTAAATTACGATGGCAATTCATAAAAATTTAGCATAGTTTAGTTGTGGATTATTCGAAAGGTTGTTTTAATTATTTTATTGATCAAACACCAAACAAAACCCTCTACAGACTTTGTATTAAATCTTCCAATTCAAATTTTCTATCCGATAGCATTTGAGCGGTGAAACGGCCAAAGCATTTGAAATTCCCACGACTCTTAACCAAGTTATTTAATGATGAAGATTTTTCCTGCCGTCGTAAATCCTCCGTCGTCTCCTCAAATCATTAATACAATCCTCCACCTCACTCCACCACTCTATGCCATGACCATTTGCCATAACGTCATTCCGTAGCCAGTATTCCATTCCGAAGGCAGAAGCATTATTTTCATCAGGAGCAGAACAGAAGAGGTAAATTGGAAGCATAGCGGTGTGAGAACTCAATGAACAGATAGCATATCACTAAGAACGAAGTTTGGAGCATTTTCACTGTCAACACAGAATTGTGGCCGTATAGAGTTTAAAGCCTGTTGCTACCAGAAGACAGAGGTGCTAAAATTGAAGACTTTGCTACCAGAAGACAGAGGTGCTAAAATTGAAGACTTTGCTACCAAAGACAGAGGTGTGGTAGTGATTGAAGTTTGAAGTCTGTTGCTACCCGAGACAGAGATGCTGTAGTGTTGAATTTGAAGCATACCATTTGTTATCAGAGACAGAGGTGTGGTAGTGATTGAAGTTTGAAGTCTGTTGTTACTAGAAACAGAAGTTTTTTTCAGTGATTGAGTTTGAAGTCTTTCTGTTATCAAGGACGGAGGTATTGCACAAAAAGAAACTTGAAACCATCTACCACTGTCTATCAGAGACATATTAGCTCGAAAATTGAAATTGCTTTCATATCTCTCCAAAGTTCAACAGAAGTACATCAGTCCGAGGTTTCAAAGGCATTCTTCATTATCAAACAGAGGCATACCAACCAGAGATTTTGAAGACTGTTGCTATTATAAATCAAAGGTATGTCCTTCCAAAATTGAAGCCATTTTCATTTAGAGCTTGAAGCCATTTTAATCCGAAAGTAAAAGACATTGTTTTGTGGGTAGAGTGTTAATTTGATATTGAAAAACATCATGGGTTTCATCGTAAGGACTGAGCCTGTGGGATCAAAATATTTAGAAGGTTACCCACAATGCAAGGAGATGTTACAACAAATAGGATGGCTTCAATTCTGGGAAAAATTTAATGGCTTCCATAAGGAAGTCACCAAAACATTTGCGAGATCATTCCAAGGTACTGAAGTTGAAATAGGGGATGTCAAGTTTACTGTTACTGAAGTTTTTATAGCAGAGGCTACAGGATTGTCCAGAACTGGAGAAAGATGGTTTAAAAATAGGGAATTCCACAATGACTCCTGGAAACAAATTTTGAAATCACCAAATATGGATGTTAGTGTGTTCAAGAAAGGAATTCCCAGTACAGCCTTGAAAAGCAAATGGAGAAACATACTACTTCTTTTACAAAAAATTGTTACATGTGAGGGTAGATATGGGCATTTTATGTCTACCATATTAGACTAATGTTGCATTTTCTAGGAGAAGATTTGAATTTACCATATTTCTTGTATCAAAGTCTGAAGAAAATGGCTTCCTGTGTTCAGAGAAGAGTTCAGTTTTTAGAGACAACCCTGTATCATCATGGGTTGGTCAAAATTTTAATTGAGCATCATCTATCTAAAACAAATGATACATGGGATGATTTCTTAATAATAAATCATTTTGAAGAAGCAAAAGAACTATCACCTGAACCACAGCCCACAAAAAGAAGTAGGAAATGGAGGACTCCAAAAGGTAAAAATGACAAACCAGTTCAAGAAAGCAGTGAGGAAGTCATTTTGGAGAAGTTGACTCGAATCAAGAGCCAACTAAAGGAAAAGAAGATAATCAAGGAATCTGTTATAGAGAAAGGAGAGGGGTCCTCTCAACTTAGGAGAAGCCACAGATTAAAAAGAAAACTGAAGAAAACATCAATCAAACAAACAGGGGTAATCAATATTGAAGATGAAGAAACATCCATGGAAGAGTATGATGATGAAGATTTTTATGAAGGCACCCCTGAGATTGATCCTGCTCAACAGGAAATCTATGATTATGTGGAAACTTTAGAGAAGACAGCTTCAGAAAGAGAAGAGAGAACCCCCAGTCCTCCACTGACTGAAATTGATATATTAAGGAGGGATAGGTATGAGTTGGAATTGTTGAATAGACACATCAAAAATGAGAATGAAATTCTCAAAGATCAAATCAAGCTCAAGACTGACATGAACTCAACCTTATCCCTGCATATAGACAAAGTGGAGAGGACCAATGAGAAGATGAAAACAAGGAACAAAAAGTTGATCAGAGCACTCACAAACCTCAGGTTCAAACTTGTGATCAAGAAACCCAGAGGGCCTCTAGCATTCAGACAAAGGAGAAGAAGGGGATTAGATGTCCTTGCAGAAGCCTCAGAATTCATAGGATAATTTGCATGAGGACATGCAAAGAGACAGCAGTGGGGGTATGTTGAGCCTCAAATTTGTGCTTTCCTTCACCTCATTTAACCTCATTTTTCCCTTGTCCATTTCCATTTTAAACCCAATTGATCAATAAAAATAGTTAAAATTACTTCTAGAATGGTTTACATAACTGACTTGTTGAATTTTGTGATTGTTGCCATTGTTAAGCATTTTGACCGGAACTAGCTGCAGAATGCAGGCATTCCGTAGCTAACCGGCGATTCTGCAGCTACCTTTATGTTTGAGTATGTTCCAGGTGGCCTCTGAAGGAAAAACGCATATGGGCATGATCCACGTCGTGCCTACATGGTGTGTTGCTCGTCATGGAAGAGGAAATGAATTCTGGGTACGGTTATGCACGTGTGAACACATTTGTGAAGGAAGACTCCTACTAGGACTGTCACAGTCCAGGTGTCTTTTCTCCTTCACGCAGCCACCTCAAAGACTCCTAAGATGATTTGGATAAGGAAGACATCATTCCTAAATTATTGTAATTATTGTTACTTGCATTTACTTTATAAACTCTTGAGTAGGCCGAGAGCTTAGTTAGAAATTTTGTGTTAGATTTGCTGCTAGATTTTGTGAAAACTCTGTGTTACGTCTTTGAAGACACGGAGCATTATGTTCAAACTATTGCATCGTTAATGGAGCAGACAAAATTATCTTGAAGGCGTGATTTAATTTGGAGTTGAATGCCGTCAAGTGGTAGAGGGCCCCTGCCCCTTGAACGGATTTCTTTTGCGTAAACTAGATAAGTTTTTTCCTAGCTGTCTTTACGTTCTGCATATTGAATTAGTAGTTGTTTTGTTTTATATACTGTAGTCGTACTCATTCTAGTTCTTCCATAAGAAGACATTCTTCCAACAGATTAAAATGATGAATGTTTAATGACTATGGTATTGTAGGATAGGAGTTAAACTTGTATTTGTTTTTAACTAGCTACTGTAGTCATATTCGTTCCAGTTCTTCCACAAGAAGACACTTTGCCAATAAATTAAAATGATGAATGTTTAATGACTATGGTACTGTAGGATAGGAGTTGTATTTGTTTTAACTAAATACTGTAGTTATATTCATTCCAGTTCTTTCACAAGAAGACATTCTTCCAACAGATCATAACAACGAATGATGAATAGCTATAGTATCATAGGAATTAGTTGTAGTTTTTAGTCTTCACTATCATAGTTGCACTTGTCCTAATCACTCTTCCACAAGAAGAAATTCTTCCAAGACATCCTTAAGAAGTTCAAGATATGACCGTGATGTGATAATTTAGTTTTTTAATTGCTTTCAGTTCATTTGCTTTCAACTGCATACAAGTTCACAGTCAGAATTGTTCTACCTCTTCCACAAGAAGGAACTTTTCCAAAATATCACTAATGATGAACAAACAGATTGTGTAACTTCATAGAATAGTGCATGTTAATTAGAACGCTCCGGAGTTTCATTTTGCATTTAATTCATGTCCAGCTACTTCATTTCAAAGTTTGATGATGACTTATGATTTAACATTGTTCTAGTTTAGAAGCATCTTAAGCTCATGTTTAAATCAATTCATTGCACTTACATCTCATAGTCACATTGTCACCCTTTGCACAGTAAATCACTTTAGTTGATAGGACTCATAAGACAGCCCTCATTATTTACAAATATCTTTTTGTTCTGAAAACCACTAGTGATCCATAACCTTAGGAACAGAAGATAACATCATTACAAGGACTGAAATATCTCTGCAAATTCCTCACCATAAACAGAGCTCTTCCTCAACAGAACTACCTTGAAAAGAAACCAATAACTCTTTGAGTATAGGCTCTGTGACATTCAATAGAAATTGCAGAATAGAACTAGGAATTAGTCATGGAATAGATAAGCTTAGAATAGAATGTTGCATCATGATTAGTGTCTAACTATCTAGTTAGAAAACTTGCATATTTAGTGATCATTTCTCAAAGTCTAGTTTGTGTCATTTGTCATCATTAAGCTCTTGTTTCTATTCAGTCATAGTTTAGATGTTGCTTCGGTGTTTTTGATTACATTTGCCATTCCATACATTAGGCTCAACTGTGTTCTTGACCACCAATTTCTTTTCATTAGTTTTCTAGGCATTTTCATTGTAAACATAAAACTTCAAAAGACCAAAAACATCATAAATCAACATAAAAGACCAAAACATCACAAAACACTACACACAACGCACTAGGAAACAAGAACCTAGGTACATATGGTACATTTCACTTCAGCAGTTTACAAATCCTGGTTGACAATTAAATGAACTCAGTTTAGGAGACTAGATTGAGACATGTAGCCATCGCTGTAGTCAACTGTTCGAACAAGGATCTAGTTTCCAGTTGGGCTGGAGGTGGTGCACAACTGTGTGTATCCCAAGTCGTCTGTAGTTCCGTCAGCCTGCCCTGAAGAACAGTCATTGCTTCTACCATTTTTTTCCTTTTCTTCCTTCTCCTTTTCCATAGAGTCAGCTAGGTCTGCTTTATCTTTCTCAGCCTGAGCTAATTCGGCTGTCTGCACATGATGGGAGGACGGTATGCTAATCTTGCATTTCAGGGACGCCACCTCCTTCTGCAATTGCTCGATGACGTAACGCTGTGGATTTGATTCTCCGGTTTTTTTTCCTTTAATCGACTCATGGAGAGCACGTACTTGATTCTTGAGGGCACGAGAATTTGCCTGTTCTTTTCTGAGAGTCTCCCTCACTTGGGCGTGCTTAGTCTCCAATTTTTTCAACGTGATTGTGAGCCGCATTACCTCATCTTTTAACATATCACCAACCACCTGGAACAGGTTACATTTATCAAGGGCTGGCACCTTAGCCATGTCGATCGCGTACTAGAGCACTTTGTAACTGGTGGTACCTACATCCGGATCCAAAATGGCCTTAGCCATAGCCAACACTAGGTGTTCTGTGTCCAAATTCATGGAGGCCGAAATCCTGGTGTGGTACTTCTCCACGTATCCTTCTAGCTTGGCCTTGTACTTATCCCTGATAGCTCTGGCTTTCAGGCTCCTTTCAGTTGCAACCTGTGAAGTATCCTCTCTGATAGCCTGTGAAACTTCGGAGTAGTCAGAGGACGTAACACTGTCTTGTAGTACCTTGAGCCCAATTCTTCTCCCGTCGGGTTTTCCATATGGTATGAATGGCTCGAGCAACTGTTCTTCCCCTATTACCTCTGCCTCACTTGTCACTGTTTTCTGCTTTTTGCGAAGGGGAGAACTTGTTCCTGATGGGCCCACTTCTTCTTATTCTTGACCTTTACCAGCTCCTCTTTCCCCTATAGCAGATGAATCTGTCTCCATCTGCGAAAGCAAAGGCCAAGTTTCAAGATTAGCCCTCCACTCTATAAATAGTCTTGGTTCATGCACATAAGGAGTAGATTTGTTCCTCCTTCTTTTGTTAGAGATGATGCCCCGCGGATCGTAGGGCCAAGCCTTCCCTTGCCTAAAATCCATGTCTTGTAGTAGCTTCTCAATGATGGTGAGGGCATGTCTTGAATTGACAATAAAAGGGCCAATAGTAATGGGAAGTTTCAGGATGAAACCTTTCTTTGCTAGGATGAAGTGGAGTTGGTCAGATTTCAGGGTCTGTTGAATGTACTCCAAAGCATAAATTCATCGAGCAGGGAACACAGGCAACTGATAAGGGGGAACCTCGGCTCCATAAACCCGAATTTCGGTGTAGTTTTCATATAGGTACCAATCACCAGTACTTTGGGCTTGATTAGCTTGTAACCAGCTCTTCATCTCAGGAAAAACCCTAAGTTAGGGAGATTCATGGATGATAGTGTAGGCAATAGGCATGAACTCATTTAGAAATCTGGAATAACCCACCCCATTTGGTAACTGGTGTGTTGCAAAGCTCCAGTCGAAAACTGTTCGGGGTTGAGAATTTACCTTATATACCCTATCTAAACCCAAACCCTCAAACTTATCAGCATGCTGATATAGGAAGAGGTAGAAGACCATGGAACAAAAGCGAAAGTGATCAGTTTCTGAAAGCTCTTGGAACTGGTTCTGAATGTTAGAGGCCATGAAACCAGGGATATCCAGAACTACCCCCGTTTGAGACATTAACCGTAAGAAAGAGACACATGCCCTGGAAATTCCCCCCAAGCCGCCTACACCTAATAGACCTGCGATGAGAGCGAGGATGGGCTGCACCTGTTCTTTGAACAGACTCAAAGGGAAAGGTTCTGCGGAAGGAAGAGACGTGGCCTGGTTGTTGGTTATAGAGGAAATTAAGTCTCTTTGTTGTTCCCATGGAAATTTATCAAACTGAGGGGTTAAAGTCATTTCACTAAAACTGGTATATCTCGCGCTAGTGGGAAAGCAGAGGGCTTGTCTGATAATGTCGGGAGAAAGAGAAAAAATCGCATTCCCTTGAGCCGAGATAAACATGCCTCGACGTTCGTCGTAGGCATCTCTGAGCCAGCAAATAAACTCGACCACAGGATAGACTGTAGGGGTAATTTGATGGTATAGGCCTGATAAAACCACCTGATATCGGTCCCTATTCTCGACATGTCATCTAAAAAGCTCAGGTTTGATACTGATGATGTGAAAAGGGTATTGAGGATCACAGATTTCGGCTTGCAGATCTAAGAAGGGGTTGAACCCGGGAAGGTTCCTGGTTTCATGGACCTGAGGGGTCTCTGGTTCTATTTTCTTGGGGGTGACCTTTCCCATGACTGATAAAAAACGTTTAAAAAACAAAAGGAAACTAGAGGGGGTATGAGGGACGGAATACCTATGCAGTGGGAAATTTTCTCAGGAAAACGACGTGGGGGTACTGACAGTGACTGGGTGGACCTGGCACTGGGCTCCCACTTTAGTTTATACCGTAGCCGGATACCTGAAAATTTTACTGCAGTAAAATACAGGGGACCGTTATATAGAACTGAGGATGGTTTGGCAAAAGGGCGGAATGGTGATGTAAGTGGGGTGAGTGTTGTAAGGACAATGACAATGGAGCACGCGGCATGTAGGGATTGGGCGTTTAACATCAGGTGGGTGAACACCGCGTGTCGGGTTTAATACTGGTATGGGCCTCGGTACCATTTCACCTAAGGACTTTACCTTACCTTGCTGCCGCATAAGCAACTTTGTTCTCGAAACGAATTCTTTGTAAAATCGTAGAATACACAACACAGAGACTTTAGGACCCGAAATTGACCTCGCCATATAACCCTTACCTTGTGTCCACCCCCATGATACGTCACCACAATTCCGCGGGGGTATGGGTCTCTCACCCCACTCCGCTCCTTGACCCCCCCGGAATAGCACATGCGGAGACTCATTTCAACGTGCATAATATAAAGGCGGGTTGTATTATAATATTTTTCGTTTTAGACCTTTTATACCATACCTTCGCTTGTTTGCTTCATGTTCGGAGCCTTTATGTCTTCCTCCCCTTTTTGGACACGTGCTTAGCGATTCAGCCGCGTGACTTAGCTTAGCATTGTTTTTCTCCAGCCATTATTTAAATTTTTCATCACGAGTCATGACATTCGATGCTTTGCTACTCAATGTTATCTTTAAAAATTATTAATGTTAACCATATGATCAACATAACCTATGAAACCCTAAAACGATAAAAATTCTGACTTTCGTGTGTTTTCAGACCTATTGCGCAGGTGACAGACATCAGCCGCAGCTGAGACGACAAATTTTTCTGAAATCTGCGGCCGAGAGTGCCGGAAGTGCAGGTCACACTTTTTGGCCCAAAACCTGTGACCTAGACCCTTAGGACGCACCTTTTAGCCCAAAAATTGCGGCCTTTGTTGAAAACAGGTCATAAACTACGACCTGGACTTTTTGCAGGGATTTTTCTGAAAGTTTTCTAGGTTTGTCTGAGCCTCTATTCAGGGTTGTCAGACCTCTGTTTTTGCCCGTTTTGGACCTGTACTTGTTCTATTTTTCTCAACTAAGTGGGAACCTAGCCCCCTAGGACTTTAGTACCCTCAACTTTTTGTGGAAGAGTTTTTGTTGTTGCAGGTTGTCTGAAATTTCAGAGTCTTCAGCCATTTTTTCAGATCTGATACCCCACCATCAGATCCGCTTCAAATCGGCTTTTTATCCATCCAAATCAGCTCATCTAGCTTTGTTTGGGTTTTCCTCTAGGGTTCACTCTATTTCCCTTCAGGAGATAGCCTTTCGCCACCTTTTTTACAGCAATTTTCCTCTGATTTGTTGTTGTTTTCTACACCACTTTCCAGCAGTTTTTGTCTTTTAAATCCCTATCCCTCTTGACCTTAGATCTATTGGATTTTTTAGTGTGTTTTGATTAGTTTTTTACTCACCTAAAGACTAGTTGTTGAGAGACCCACCTCCTTGGGTTTAGATTATTGCATTATTAGTTGTTTATTTTCTGTTTTTGCAGGCCTATATATTGTCATTTGCAGGTTTATTTACAGCTATACAGCACACTTTTTCTTTTTCTCTACAAACGTCTGGGTTTAAAAATTAAAATTTACATGCTTTTACACACACACCCTAAGTGAAAAAGGGCTTGGTTAACACCACCAAGAAAAGACTCTAAAACATTGAAATCAATTGATCCTGCATCTCTCTGCCCTTGTTTCGACATTGTAATCAGTTGATCTTACACCTCCCTGCCCTTGTCGGCCTCTTTTTCCTTTGTGTCGTGTTTGTGTCATCACCATTGCACCACCAAGGCGTTTATCCCGAAGACTTCTTGGCCTTCATCCTCAGTTTCTGATAGGAAGACTTACTCCTCCGCGTAGGATTCAAGTTAGTCCTCCACCAAGTCCGCACACTGACTCTTCTTCTGGTCCTTTGGGTTCTCCTTCTCGTTCTGCCTTCGGTTCTCCCCTTGACACCTTCACCATGTCTGGTGCAGGACCTAATGCTGGTAGTAACCCCGGCCCTCCTGCCGGGAATACCACTAGTGGGACCACAACGAACACTACCCTGGTTGCGCCCTTGCTCCCCTTCATGGCAGGCCTCAGCCTCCCCGATTTTGACCAGTTGATAAACAACCCTATACACCATGACGCTAGTTGGCCTGCTATGCCAACAAAGCTCCCTTAAGACATCCCAAATTTTGAAGGCCTTGCTAGAGAAGATCCTTCAAATCATGTTCGATCTTTCCACATGTGGTGTTCTTCTAACTCCATTACCGATGACTCTGTCCGTCTTCAGTTGTTCCAACGAACGCTTACAAGTGAAGCTTCTAAGTGGTATGTTGATCAGGCCCCTTCCTCTCATACCACCTTTGCGACTCTTTCCAGGGATTTTCTGTCTCACTTCTAGCTTCCCCTTTGTTATGACATTGGTATCGAACTTTTGACTTCTTTCCGTTAATCATCTGCGACTCGCCTATCGGATCATGTCCAGGAATGGTACAGAAGAAAGAGCCTGTGTCAATCCCCTACCTTCGAAGATTGTGTCTACATGTACTGGTTCCTTATATCTCTCTTGCCTCCTATCAGGAAGGATGTCGCATCGCATTTTCCTCAAACCGAAGAAGTCGCCCTCCAAATGGCGTTAAAATATGACCTGATCTATGCTCAGTTGGGTTATGTTTATACCGTTCTACCTGATCTTCCCAGACCTGGTGGTGCCAACGCACCAGTGGCACCTCATGTCGTCGATGGTATCGTTGGAGCTCTCTCTAATCCATACGCTCAACCTCCCATGGGCTATGGTTTTCCTGGGAGGGGGGGCAGCACCTCCTGCACTTTTCCCCCTCCCGGTAGCACGTATCCAAGATACGGCATGCCTCCTCTTTTTTCCCATTCTCTTGTTTACCACACTGTTACCCAACCTCCTTTTTATCCGTATCCACATCTTGGTGCTCCAACTCCTCTAGCATTAGTACCTTCACCTCCCTTGCCTTCTCAGCCCCCGCAACAGCAGCCACCACCCCCTCAGGAGCAGGTGTATGCACAGTAGGGATTTGTGGCTACCCAACCACCTGAAGGATACGTGGCCACTCAACCTCTTCCATCTGGTACCTATGATTACCAGGTTCTCATGATAGACTCTACTCAACCTCTAACCGTAGACATCAATATTCAGACTCGGTCCCGTAAGTACAACAAGCCTCCGGCTATGTCTGTCCCCAATCCGCCTCCTTCGGTCTCTACAGAGCCTCTTTTGACACCTAATGGTCCCTTGCAGATCACTCAGCCTAAGGTAGAGGTTCATACCAAGATCCGTAAAGGACCACTACGCCGAAATGCTGCTTCTGGAAAAGCTGCCCATATGTATAGCATAGTAGATGATTTGGCGCAATCTCCTGCTACCATTTCAATGCTGGAACTCCTCCAGTCATGACCTTCACAACGAAAAGCTCTAATATCTGCCATGGGCATTGTAGATCCTTCTGATGATCAATTGATTGTCTTTGATGTTGACCGGTCAGAACATCCTCCTCTCCCAGCTTCCGTCGCCTTCCAAATCCCAGTCAAGATCTAGAACGCCAACATTTCCCGGTGTATAATTGATGACGGGACATCTACCTGTGTGATGTCCACTTCGGTTTGGAAGCAAATCGGATCACCTGAGTTGGCTCCTTCCACGATCACTCTCCGAGCGTGGGATGGCCACGCCTCCCATCCCATTGGCCTATTCCGCATTTTCCTATTACTCTTGCAGGAAAGACTGTTTGTGTTGATGTAGAAGTCATAGATGCCCCCTTAGATTACAACATTATATTAGATCATATCTAAACCTATGTGATGTCTACTGTCCCATCTATGGTTCACCACAAGATGTTCTTCCCTCATAATGGAAAGATAGTCACCATTGACCAGTTGAAATATTACGAACTGAAGTCTTAGACCTCCTCTGAGTCCACCATCTCTTCGGTGGCCACTAAAAAAACCATCGATACTTTGACCAGTGTCTCACTCGGAGTCTACAAAGATTCCTCATTGCTTGGTACATTCCCTGGTCTTCCCCCTCCTGTCTCTAATCCTAGCTCATCGAATGTTTGCATGATGCAATTGTCTCGGGCTACCCTCAAGTGGCCCGCCTCAGCTAGTCAGCAGTCTCCTTGCCCTCCACAGCCTACTCCTAGCCCTTCGATTCAGCCTTCTAGACCTCCTCCTCCTGGCCCTTCAGCTGGTATCCATGAGCCTCTTTACTCTCCTGGAACGGTTTTGCCAGGCCTTAACCATTTAAGATTCATCCCGCCTGGCCATTACCCCTCTGGTCAGATACCGTTCCTAGCTCCTTCCCCAGGAGTGTACACAGTACCTATCATGGCCACGCTCTCTCTTCCTAACTTGACCCTTGGGATTCCTGTTTGGTACCTTGATCCTCTAGCCGCTACCTCGCCTGGTCAACCCCAACCTTATCTTGCTTTGACCCCAGTTGAACTGGTCCCCACGACTTCTCCCGCTGCAATAGTGCCTCAGCCACCTCAACAGGAACCACCTCCTGTTGCGACCACTTCGGGTAAGAAGGGAAAAGCTCACAAGAAGGCATCAAAAGATAAGGTTTCCTCGAAAAACCCTGCCCCTCCAAAGCATACCATCCAGTGTGCTTTGTGTGATGTTGTCGTTCATGCCACCCATACTTTTCCGGAGTTGCCTCATCTCAAGCCCATGGTTAATGTCGCGTCCCCTGAGTCTACGGTCCCGGAAACCTCTGTCCCTTCCTCGACTGCAGCCAGGAACCCAAAGACTATTCACACCAACCACCCCTGTGCTTTGTGTGATCTCCATGGCCATTATACCCACCTCTGTCCCCGCCTCGAGAACTTCCACACCTCTCTAGTGCCAGTTTGCCAATTCGAGGCCAAGCACAACAAGTCCACCACTCCCTTATTTGCGCATTTTTATTTGGAAAAACCAGAGGACACGAATGCTCCCATTAACATTCTCCATCCTAATGTCGAGATGATGGAGCCTTCATCCACCATTTTCTACCTATCATCATCCATGAGGCCCTCGGTGGAAGTCCCCTTAGAGACTTCCCCTGATGTTTCACTTGACCTCCGTTCAGCGATCACCCTGGGCTCAACATCGGTAGATCCTTTATCTGCTTAATCTTCTTTCACCACTTGTGACGATGTGCATGTGAACCTCTCTTCTCATGATGATGATTCAGGTAGCTTTGTCGTGTCAGGTGGTATTTCTTCCACCAGTCACCCCATATTCTATTACGATGACGACATTATGGAATTATTCACCACCCCTGACTTTATGTATCCCCCCTTAGATCGAACCCATGCATTCGAACCACGTACACCTTGTGGCCATTACATTGACACCCAATTTTTGGGTAAGGGGGCACCCATATTTGAGAATCCAGGAGAAGAAATTATCCACAACTCTCCTAGTGTATTTGGTCGTGTCGACTTTAGTACCATTATTCTTCCACATTTAGAAGAACCTCTAGAGTCCCATGTCACTTCAGATCACTCTAGGGATGATACCCCTCATCATTCCTTCATATTACATAAACAATCCAGTCCCTTCGACATTTTTGTTGACCAACCTGTGAGTTTTCTGGGAGAGCACCAGTTCATTATCTCCAAATACTCTCTTTGGGATAGTGACACCATGTATGCCAACCTGGAAACTTAAAGTCCATTTGATTCATATATGCAGTACCAAAAGAGATTGGTAATCCTCCATTCCCTTTCTCAAACTGCATAACCATAACGAAAACAAATGGCGCACCACATCATTAAAATGTGTTTAGATTCCCCTTTTTCTAAATACATTTTGGCATGACCACAACATACTTAGGGGCACCTATGCCCCTCAACCATAAAAATCCCAAATCTCAGCCAAAAACAGCACTGAAACCCCCTTTCCATGTCAGGTCACACTTTTTAGGTCATTTCCTGGGACAGGTCGCAGTTTTCCGCCCAGTACCTGCTACCCAGGTCGCAGAACAGACCCCAAAAAGTGCGACCTGGCCTGTTCATGAGCTCTGGGTACCTAAACTGAACTTTCAATCCACTGAAATGAAAGAGTAAGATTAGGCCTCTTACCTGCAACTGACGGATCTCAATTCCAACGGTCGGTTTGTCGGCTACGATCACCGCAAGATTTAGGGCCTTCTCTCCTCTCGGCATTCACCATAGCTCCACATGCAAATGAGTGAATTTGGAGAGAAAATGCCTTATTAAAAGGGAAACCCCTGTTTTTTCTTTCGCCTGCTACGGCCAAACCGTAGCTCTGTTTACCAAACCGTCTGTACCATTGGAAAGCTCTCACCGAGCCCTCAAATGGGTATCTGTTAGGTTTTAGTGATTTGATACTTCACTAGGACACATTTTTTCCAAGAAGCGTCACTTCACCCCTCCTCAAAATCAAATTTCTTCACTTGCAACACTCGTACTGGAGACATCACTTTGCCTCCATACTTGTCCATGCCCATGTCAATTTTCTTCTTGAGTTACCATCTTGTACTCATGGTTTTATGGTCCCCACTAGACCTTTTCTGTGTGGCAGCACCATCGAGTCACCCTTGTTTAGCGCATCTGAGTTGAGTCATCATTACATTCATGGAGTCTATCCCGAGTCCCTTTGCATCCCGCTATATTCCTCCATCCTTCATTGCTTGGTCCCTCTCTCATGTCGCGCATTATGGCCTTTAGTCCCACTATCCCCTATCCCTCATGCTATTGTGTCAGTCGCTGCTAGGTCATCCATACCCTTTATGCTCTAACAAGGGAAGTCGTCCATTCCCTGCTCAGTACCCCCCATTTCGTCATCATCATTGGTGTCAGTCTATCAGTCGCTCTACTATTATCTCTCATGCCATAGTTGAGGATCCCTTATTGCCTCACCTATGGCAGACCTCCTTCTGTCGACATCAGCTCATTCATTCCAGAAGACAGGTCTAGAGGGTGGTGTACCTTGGCTCCAGCTTCCATTATTGATTCGGTGCCTCGAATCAGGCAAAGGGACTCCTTATTTCCCTTTGACTTGATTGTTTCTCAGCTCCAACTCCTTTTTAGCATGATCGAGATCTTTATACTTGATGGTTCAGTGATGCAGCAGCTGATATCGATGGTTCCCGGGTGTGTGTGAGATGTCTCAACCCTCATGAGGGGGTGGCCCTATAGGTAGTCCCCCACACACTCGGATGACCTCTTCATTATAGCCTTTGATGTAGCTCCATACATTTGATGATGTCGGCCTCAGCCGCTTGCGGCGCCTTTTTGTTTGCATGTATCAGTCATATTTTTAGAGCCCTTTCCTGTTTTCAGGGACATCTGGGTTGTATTTATATCTCATGTACTCAGATATCATTGTACAAGTCCTGGTTGTTATCCCAGGCACAATATGTATGTGGGATTCCTTATCGTGTTGTTTATCTAGCTCATTTTTATGCCAACATGTTCTATATTGTCCAGTTCTGTGGTTTATCGGACACCTTATTGTTTGTACTTTGCCTCGGCGGGCATAGGTATGCCTCCCCTGCCACCTATAGCATAGGTCCTCACTCATCAAAGAGACTTGTCGCACCTGTAAGTCTCACCTCCTCAGGGTCTAGTTCTTTCAGCACTTTGTTCTACCTTATACTTCTCTCTCTTTGACTTCCCCTTTGATGTCTAGTGATTGAGTTCTTACAACGTACTTCGGTCATACGATTAGCTCCTAATGCTCGCACGTTGGGAGGAAATCTGTTACACCATTTTTTGGTCATCTAACCTATTATCATTAGATGGACCCAAGTACACCATGTAAGACCAATTTTACCCTAAGTAAAATTGCTTTCACTATGAAAATAACTTAGTAAGCCACCTTTATTAAGTTGTTTATGGTCTAAGCAGGGAACCAAACCCCATGAGGAAATGGTAAATAAATATACATTTGTTGATTTTCTCAAGGAATAATTAGTTAAACAACGGTTAATTAATATTCCTGGTTATATTTAACCCAATCCAAAGGAGATAATTAGATAAATCATTATTTATCTCTTATTATTTTTTATGAATAAGTATTTAAACCTTATTTAAATAATATTCTTTGTTAAATATGACTAAATCACCCTTAAATAATTAAATAAATCATTATTTATTTTATTATTACTCAACATCCTTAAAATTATAAATAAATCATTTATTTATTTATTATTTAGATTCTTTAGGTTTGACCCAAATCAAATTCCTTTCCCCTCCCAACAAATATAATAAAATATTCCATAAAAATTGGATCTTGGTTTGGTCGGTAATATTTTAATTATGTGATATCTAGACTAACTCAATATTTTGCTATAAATAGAAGGGTTTTCCCATTCATTTATACCTTTTTTTTGCCTAAAAATCACTGCGGATCTATACTTTTGGTCGAATATTGATCCACCATCATAGTCATATTTTGCTACCATTTTGTGGGTTTTCTACACCATCGAGAGAATTTTAGATCTGAAGTGTTGAGGACTTACAAGAACCCATCCCATTGAGGAGAACAGGGAACACCCTCTTGTGTTTTCCTCCCAGGTGTCATTAATACAAAAATCATTCAACATATTCTTGTCTTGTCTATTGGATGCATGGAGTAAATCTTGTTTTTTCTACTGCTTAATGTCTTCTAATGCATAGATCTAGATTTTTGTAGCATTTATCTTGATCACCTAACTGCAGATATGAGGACATTAGCAGCCATCTTTGCTATTAGGGTTTTTTTTTATGCGCATCTGAAGTGGTATTTTTTCATACGATTGGAATTAAGATTCGTACTAACAACTTCCGTTCCTCCAGGTCCTTGGTCAAGAGATCTTATTTTTTGACCAGATCTTCTGTGCGGCCTTCCTGGATGATTTGTTTCGCTACTTCCTCCTGGTTGGCTTCCATCTTCCTCTTTTCCTCGAGACTATTCCCAAAAGTTTCTCGGTTCTAGGCTTTGATATGGCCTTTGAGGCTTGCAATTTATTTTGAAAATATTTCCTTTTGTTACGAAGTGGTGTACCCAAGGTTTTCCACCACGAAGCTAATTGGTCCAAGAATCCAATCTGTCACAGCCAAAAAATCTTGAATCAGAATGGACGTCTCTGACAGGAGGTTCAAGAGGATAGATAACATTGATGGGAAAATCATCTGAGCCGATGGAAGGGAGGATCTCAGAGGAGAGTCGAGGTTCGGTCATAATAAGGTGCTTAGAGAATAGGAACCTATCAAGTCTATAGGAAATCTGGTTCTCTCCCCCTCTTCAATTATTCCATGTATGGAGACCTTGTCAAGGGATGACATCAACAAGGTGGAGATCCTAAATAGTGTTGTTGAGGCATGCAAGGATGGGTCTAAGCAACGAACTCCCCCACGCTTTTCCCCCAGGTTGCGGATCAAATTGAAATCCCCACCCAGGATCCAGTCTTCCTTGGCGCATAACTTTATAAGACTTTGAATATGTGCGAGGAACACAGGTTTTTCACGAGGCGTAGCCAGCCCGTATACCGCTATTAGGCTCCTCAACCGGTGTTCGCCTATCAAACGAATCGAGACCGATAGCTTGATTTGGTTTCGATCCAGTCTTCCAGGATAACATGCCCTGGATCCCAAAGAATTTTTATGCCCCCCGCAGATCTGGTGGCTTCTATCATCATAGCTTAGCTATTCCTCCAAAATATTTGGTCATTTTCCTTAACTTTGTCTGCAGGAACCTTTGTCTCCTGCAGAATAACAATCTCTGGTTTGTACTTTCCTATTTTTTCTTTAAGGGAGTGGATCTTTCCCGAGCTGTTAAAGCCCCTAATATTCCATGACATGATCTTCATGAGGAAGGAGTAATGGATCTAGGAAATAAATCCGTCAATTGTCCCATCTGCCTTGATTTTAACAAAATCTCTTTAGCTTCACGAATAATCTCTTTGGTATATTTTCATTCCTTCTGACTCTTCTTATATCCCCAGGGTCTTGGATTGTTATGCTAAGGGGTCTTCCGTTCGTCTAGAATGAGTCGCCCATTGGTTGAAAAGATTGCCAAAATGGTTCAGTTGGTTACCAAGGATATCTTTGATGCCTATCTTGCTCAAGCTTTTGAATATTTCTAGCAAAGTTTTCTCCTCTACACCTAGCCTATTATGTCACTCCTTGGCTTCCGGGATCTTACTCGTTTGCCTCAGGACCTCTTGGATGCATCAGTCTAATTCAGTATGCTCAGGGATATTTCTCTTGGAAGATAGCTTGTCTCTGGGGGTGGAGAGTAGCTTGTCGATGTCCATTGATTAAGGAACTCCTTGGGATGATGAGGGAAGGGATTGGGAGGCAAGGGGAGGGGAAGGGACGAGGGCTATGGATTCATCGGCCAGGGCCGCGAAAGGGTTTTGGGATTCAGGAGGCACCTGCTGAGAGAAGGAGGATGGGGCCTGAGAAGGCTAGGGGCAGATATGTGGGTGGGGGCCAGAGCAATCTGGAGGATTGGAATGCGGGGAATGAGTGGCCCTGGATCAACACCCTTGAATGGATTGAAATTTGTCACCATCCTTAGCCAGTGCAGCTTCTACTGTTAATGGGAAATCTCGGAAGAGATGGCCATACTCATGACAACAATGGCATTTGAAAGGGATGTGCTCATAATCCAGCATTTGGGTCCATGTAGAGTCGTGGTAGATCATATCAATGGATTCCGACAGCAGTTGTGATATGTTCATATGGACACAGATCCGAGCATAGGTCACATGTCGTTGGCGTTTAGTGATCTCCGAGGTTTTGACAAATGCTCCTATTGAGTTCTTGATTCCTTCCAAGATGTCAGGTTCCCAAAAATCATTGGGGAGGGAATAGAGCCAAACCCAGGCAGGATCCGCGGTGAATTCTTCTTTGTCCGAGTTGTAGCATTCCTCCCAATAGAAGATGAAGAGGCCTGCACTTCCCATAAAATATGGTCTGTTTTCAAAGATCCTCTTGCGGTCTTCCAGATCTTCAAAGATCACAGTGAAGAAGCCTTTGGCCTTGATTCAAAGCTCAAAATTTCCCCTTGGAGACCACTTTTTCTGGATCCAGGCTAGAATATCTTGTTCTCTAGGACAAATCCCCAAGAATTTGTAGATCATTGAATGATCTTTCATGTAATATCAAGCTTTTTCTAGGCATTTTTTTGGGATGACAAATTTGGGTTTGATTGCTGCCTTAGGAAGGCAGCGACTTCAACCTTCTGTTATTTTCCACTGCTCCCCCATAACTGGGGTTTCCGCGACTGAGGGAGAGTCGTTCAATCCATTGATAGGGTGGCCCTGCACGGAGGGGGTCTGGTTCATTGCGTCGCGGTAGGATTGTGGCCTCTCCCACCGTGGCGGGGGGCCTGATGTTGGCACTTCCACTCGAGCCTAGAGAGGCATAGAACCCTACAAAAGCAGTGCACTACGGGTTCAGAGAAGAGGACTGTCAGCGCAGAAGGTTACGGTTATGCTAACGAAACCCTAACAGAGCGATTTTTTTGGATGTCTTGGGTTTATCAAAATTTGTTTCCTATAATTATTACTATTATTATTATTGTTAAAACTAACAATTTTTAACAAATATTAATTATTAATTATTAATTATTAAAAATTATTAATGGAGTTAACTTTAATGCGACTTTTTGGAGTTTCTAGTGGATTTTCTGGCCAAAATCCAACGGAAAAAATGAGGTGAAATCTTCATTTTTTATATTTAAACTATTTTTTTGACTGCATATATGGATTCAACACCCTGAAAAACCGTTAGGTCACTTCGATTGTGTAGAGGTTACCCATCAAACTTGTGATTTCAATGAAATCCTGTCGGATTTTAGACAAATTAGATCAGACAAATAAATCAAAAAACTTTTCAAAAAGTCGCATTAAAGACAACTCGATTATTAATAACTAATCATTAATAATTATTAATAATTATTAACAATTATAATTATTAATTATTAATATTTATTATTAACATTTATTAATCATTATTATTTATTATTAAGAAATAATAATAATAAATGTGGTTGATATATGCCTATGAGCATTTATCAACCATATTTATTAATGTAGTTGTGCTAATTATAATTACAATTACAATTATAATTATTATCATTATTAATTAATTATTAACAATCATAACTATTAATTATTTATTAATAATTATAATTATTATTATTAAATGTGGTTGATGTACGTCTATTGTCGTTTATCAATCACATTTATTAATGTGGTTGTGCTAGTTATAATTAGAAATTATAATTACAATTAAAACTAGCATTTGCACCTGAAGAGTGCAAAGACATGTTGATAGAAGTGTAGATGAATGTAGAGTGACACAGAGGTAGCATTGAAAGAAACAAGGATGAGGACGTGGAATACATGAGGAATCAAGAGGCTAAAGTATTGGTAAAGTAGAGCTTTCCAAGTGGGTAAAAGTGCATTATAGAATCTGCAATATATCATATTTCTATCACCAAACTAAAAATTAGAAACACATTACCATGACTAGTTTAAATAAATAAGTATTTACTCTCTAAACAAATAAAAAACATAGGAAATCCAATATTTACTCTTGAAACCCTTTATTGGGGAAATCAACGCCTAATATATACAAATAACAAACATAGGAAGTCCAATATTTACTCTTGAAACCCTTTATTAGGAAAATCTATGCCAAATAGATACCTATTATTTCTTTGGCTACTTGGCCAATCTAGCCACATTGATACAAACTCTTGTTCTATGTTCCAACATCAATCTCTTCCAAAAGGCACTTCAAAAACTAGCTCTACACTAAACCATAATTACATTTATAGCAAAGGCACTTCACAAACCAGCTCCACACTAAACCATAGATACATATATAGAAAATTTTAAACTTCCAATCACAACAAAGCATTTATTTTCATCTCTATGTTATTGAACACTTCATCAAGTTTTCTAAATTTAGAATACAAAGTACAACACTCCATCTATGATAAGGTTGGTCCACATTCAGAAGGAGGAGAGCATGGACCCTAATACCTGTCACCTTACACCACACAATGCTATCACTCAAGAACATACATATGCATATTGAACATTTTCTCTTTACCTTCCATCACGACACCATCTCTGATAAGTCTGATCCACACATGAAAGCTTACACCACACAATGTTATCATTTGAAAGTGACATATATATTGAACATGTTCTCTTATAAATTACATATAGAGAGAAAGAAACCAATGGTAGTGTTTTCGCAACACATATATAACAGACCATGGTAATACAAAAAAACTCAATAGTCGGTGGCACGATACATAATAATAATGGCCTTCTAAAAAGGAATGTGTGAGTGAGATGGTAAGATCTGGCAACGAAGGTAGATATTTCAAGGGAAACTTCCAAATATGTGTACTAAAGGTAGCACAAATTTTGGAATATACATTTGTTCGATGAAAAGGGTATATAGAAAACCTATGTCAAATGTATTTTAAAAAATATTTTAGAGTTTAGGGATGAGAAATGCCAAAAATACAACTTCAAAAATCCATATTAAGCTAGGTCAAATTCTAAAATATTCATTTAATCATTGAAAGTGGTGTACGAAAAACATATCTAGCTTATTGAAAAGCATAATTTTAAATTCATATTGTTTAATATATTACCATAAGTTGCAAAGTTAAATTCCTCCCCAATGCCTCCCACCCCACGCCAGCACTTATAAGCCTTGGCCCTCTAGTGAATGTGTTTTCCTAGAAGTCATTTGAGATCAATAGGGAAAGAGGAAATTTATCAATGATGTACTTCATGTTTGGTAAAGATTCTAGAATCTAAAATCCAATTTTCAAAGATCTTAAGCCCAAATTAATTTGGAAAAATTTGGATTCTACCTCCCACAGTTGGTTAAACTATTCACCAATATTATAAAACTTGTCTTTTAAGTTTCCTAAAATTTATCCAAAATATTTTTCCTCATCATGCAACATCTCTCTCATATTGAAACCTTTTCACTAGATGACGACTGAAGAAATTTTAAACTAGAATATGATGATTTTCAACCACAATACAAAGGGCAGAATAATTTTTTTACCACTCAATTTGTAAGAGTGTTGGTCTAATGTTTTTCCATTATTCTTAGTTTAAATTTTATTAGGAAAATTGTGAAGCACTATATTTATTTGAAGTTCCCTTCTGGAATCATTTACTATTTTTCTAGCTATTTACAGGAATAATTTCCCAAGTCCATATTGTTGTGAGACTTGCAAGTCAAACACAATTCATGAGTCAGAAAAGTAAAAATGACTCAGAGGAAATTCATAGTTGCATGGACAAAATTTAACTCAGGTTAGATGAGTTTGAGTCAATGCAATAATGACTCACTAATATGTCTATGGTAACCAGAAACTGCATCATTATGTCCAGAAGATGTGTGAATATTTTCCTAGGCCTCCTCAACCTCTTAACTCTTCTGCCTTGCCAACCTATTCCCTAAGAAGAGTCTAGAAACACTTCTGCATACATAAGGGATTAGGAAAAATTTAGAGGTTGCTTCAAATGGTGAAATGTTTCTGTAGAAGGGAAACCAAAAAAGTCACCAAAATATAATGGGTGTTGCTGAGAATTATTGGACTTTCTGTTTTCCTAGGATTTACTTTCTTCTAAGGTTGTGATATTGCACCAAGAGGTAGATTCCATAATCCATGTGAGGGAGGTGGGGAGGACATCATCCATTCTTTGAAGTGTGTGATCCCTTTTATGTATTTCTTAAAAATCTAAATAAATAAAACAGTGGAAGATGTAAATACATGATAGGTACTACTGCAATGTAAATTGATGAAATATCGAATTTCATTTAGCTATGAATTATATTCATTACAAATGAACATGGAAAGAACTAACATTTTGAAAGTTTAGTTCCATAAAGCAATCAATGCAGAGAAGAACATAAGTTTTGGGTGGAGCAATGAACTGAGATTTATTTGAAGAAAAGTGAAGCTCCTTCTCTTACGACCAATTTTTCCAACATGTAAGTGAACCTAGCATAGTCTGTGACTATTGTGAAATTGTATTAACATTTTTAACATTGTTTGAATCATTATGAAAATTATTTATGGTATTTCAATAAAATTTATGGTTTTTCAATAATTCCAAAAATAGCCCACTTGTAGTTCTCTAGAGTCAACAACAAACTGCCATATAACTGATACTGAAGTTGAAACAACTCTGAAACCATTGTCTCCATCTGTAGTATCAATAGTTCTGTGTGATAAGGATTGAGCTAACAATTAAAAAAATAGGACTTGTCAATATAGAAACTTGAGGAATTTGATAACACTTGGTGCATAACAGATCTAGGGTTAAGTTGGATATGTGTTATTATAAAGCCGCACTCAAATATCAATCTTGATGGGACATAGATTAATGAGGAAAAAAACAGGAAGCTCTTACAAAGCCCATAATATGGCAGTAGCAATAGGAAGAAATTTTGACCTATCTTGACCTCACATGGCAGTTAGATCATGAATTTGAATTTGTTCTCTTTTTTCCCCTTTAAAAAAGGATATTCATCACAAATTGTTGTTTTGGACTTGTTTCTCTCTCTTTTGAAGTAACATTTGGTTTGCTTATTGAACTTTGAATTTTGATGTAAATATTGACACACCATTATCCCTATGGAAAAGAAAGTTATTTAGATTGCATTTAGGTTATGTAATCTTACAATTTTTTTCACTTATTCCCTTCTTTCATTTTCTTTTTATTTTGAAGCAGCATTAGGTTTTATTATTGCACTGAATTTTGATGTAAATATTGAAAGAACAACTATTTAGATTGCATTTAGGTTTTTTAATGTGACAATTCTATTCCCTTATTCTCTTATTTCCTTCTATCTATCTTTTTAAGCAGCATTAGTTTTTTTACTGCTTTGTGAATTTTAATGCAATGTTTAAACACTATTATACCTATGAAAAGATGTTAGGTCCCTATATTACTATTATAGTCCCTTATTGTTGTTATTGTAACCCCCTTATTGTTATTATTGTACCCCTGTAACCCCCATATTGTTATTATAGTGCCCTTAAATTATTATTGTTAGGTTGACTAGGATTACATTATGGCCCCATGGACTCCTATATATAGAAAGGAGGTTTTGTAATTTGAATCATCCAAGAATTGTTCATTCATGTAATGTATTTGAGGTTTCCCCCTCAAAGTGTCTTATTTATAAGGTGTTGATATCTCTTTTATTCTATTTTTGGAGCTGGTTTCCCAACATTTGGTATCCGAGCTTTGGATTCTAGGGTTTCGCTGCTCCAAACAGGTCATCGTGGAATTTTTGCTATAACGTTTTTTCTACGAAGGTTTAGAAGCTGAAATTTTTAGAGTGAAAAGCTGAAATCCTGAGGAACATCGTCACAAAATTTCAGAGCTTGGTTCGCAATATTTTCAGCGATATGATCTATGGAAGTTAGGTATTTTTTCAGGCTCCTGAATTTCACTTAAAAAGGTCATCGCGGACTTTTAGCTATAAATTTTTTTATACGAAGGTTAAAAAGCTGAGATTTTTAGAGCATGAAACTGAAATTTTTAGGAGCATATTTGCACAATTTCAGAGCTTGGTTCGCAATAGTTTTGGAGATATGATTTGTGGAAATTAGGTATTTTTCAAGCTCCCGAATTTCATCTCAAAGAGGTGATCGTGGGAAAATATTCATAACTCTCTCTCTGAGCATCAGATTGGAATTATGTAAAAAGTGACTGGAAGTACATGGAATGTAGTTGCCTCTCTGTAAATTCCAGAGCCAAAGGAGAAAACAGTGACACGTGGCAAGTCATACAAGTTCGCTCTACTGAACCAATCCATAATTAGGTCACTGTGGGAGATTGGAAATAACTTTGTCTTGAAGAATCAAAATCAAGTCATACCTGTGGAAATTGAAAGAAGATTCAGGGGGCTATGTCAAGGCTGAATTTCAGATATTGAAGATCCAAAATCACAAAGATAATTCAGTTTCAATATCGAACTCCTCAAAATCAAGAAAAAGGTGTGTATTTTTTTTCAAAGTGCATAAGTCTTGTTTGAAAAATCAGTTTTAAGTGATTCCAAAGGCCTATTGAGCATAGATATCAGTATTGGGTTCTAAAATGCCTCCTAAAAATAATTCAACATCCATTAAGCCCTCAGAGTACTCTACTATGACCCATGAAGATGAAGAATTGCAACATGATCTATCAAAATTACAAGAGCAAGTGCACCAAAATTCGCACTCGCAAAGAGCAACAAAAAATGAAATGGATGTTTTGAAGAAAAGCATGGAAGCTAAGATGGATGGTTTGAAGAAAGGCATGGAAGCTACGATGGATGGTTTGAAGAATGGTATGGAAGATAAAATAGGGTATGGAAGAAAAAATGGAAGGTTTGAAGGAAGACATGGAAGGTTTGAAGGAAGGTTTGTCAAAGTTGATACAAGAAATAATTCCTAATGGCGAAAAGATAGTAGATGAAAATCATGATGAGAACAAAATGAATGTTAATTGTGATTTCATAAACTCTAATGTTGGATTAAAGAACCACCATATTCCAAAGATGGATATGAGGAAGTTTGATGGCAAGGATCCCGTAACATGGATACTACAGATGGAGCAATATTTTGATCTCAATAATGTGCAAAACACACAAAAGGTATGCATTACAACTTTAAATTTAGAACAAAATACATTTGTATGGTATCGATGGCTTTGCTCCCGTAAAAAAATTGTCACTTGGTCAATTTTTACGGAGGAAATGATAGCACATTATGAGGATACAAAGAGCAACACCTTCTTTAGCCAATTGATAAATCTCAAACAAAAGGGTTTAGTGGGCGAGCACATTGAGGACTTCCAAAAATTGAATATAAGGGTAACTGATATTCCAGAGGAACACAGGATTGATCTCTTCATAAGTACTTTAAAGGATAACATCCAACATGAAGTTCGCATTTTGGAACCTAATTCATTGGAGAAGGCATTCAGGTTGGCAAGAAAAATTGAATGTAAAATTATGGCGACAAGGAAGCCTACCACTCACTTCTATAAAGAGGGAAGTGTTGCTACTCCTATATTTCCACAACCTACAAGGTTGACACCTCAACAATTGGAAGAAAAAAGAGCAAAAGGGCTTTGCTACAGTTGTGATAGAAAATACACTAAAGGTCATAAGTGTGCTGAGAAGAAATTATTTTACATAGATTGTGAAAAGGAAGAAGAAAATGAACAAGAAGAGGATATACACCAGGAACCAGCCCTAGAAGAGGAAGAAATGAATCCGACCATATCGTGTAATGCACTGGCAGGAATTACCACTCCTCAAACTCTCAAGATAGCAGGACAAATCAAGAAGAAAAGGTAATAGTGTTGATTGATTCAGGTAGCACCCATAATTTTATTCATTGTAAGGTAGCCAAGGAATTAAATTGTTTCCTATACCCAACACCAGAATGTCAAGTGATGGTTGCGAATGGAGGAACTATAAATTTCTCTGGAAAATGCCATAATATCAAGCTAACCATGGGGGAATATGTATTGACTAGTCCAATGCTTTCCATTCCTATGGGAGGTGCTGATGTTGTACTAGGAGTACAATGGTTACAATCTTTGGGGACGGTAGCTTTTAATTTTCAAGAACTTTTCTTGAAATTTTTTTCACAAGGAAAGGAAGTCGAATTACGGGGTATTGAAGGGAAGCCGGGAAGGATAATAAGCTCTAATGTCATGACAAAGCTTCTAAAGAAAGAACAACGAGGCGTAATTGCACAATTGTGCTCACTAGAAGTTCCGACATCAAAATCATCTATTTATGCAGATCTCCAACAAGTCTTGGACAATCATTCCCAGGTGTTTGAAACTCCCAAAGGACTCCCACCTATTCGTGATCATGATCATGCTATTCATTTGATTCCAGGAAGTGTTCCTCCAAACATCAGGCCTTATAGATATCCTTACTTCCAAAAGAGCGAAATTGAACGTATGATTGCAGAAATGTTAGAGGCGGGTATAATTCAACCCAGTCAAAGTTCTTTCTCTGCTCCTGTAGTATTGGTACACACGAAGGATGGATCATGGCGAATGTGTCCGGATTATAGGGAGCTCAATAAGCTCACCATTAAAGACAAATTTCCCATTCCTGTGATTGATGAATTATTGGATGAATTACATGGAGCAATTTATTTTACCAAGTTGGATCTTCGTTCAGGATATCATCAAATTAGAATGAAGACTGAAGATATTCCAAAAACAACATTTCGGACTCATGAGGGTCATTATGAATTTTTGGTCATGCCTTTTGGCCTTACCAATGCACCTTCTACATTTCAAGGGTTGATGAATTCCATTTCCAAACCCTTCCTTAGAAAATTTGTGCTAGTATTTTTTGATGATATACTAATCTATAGCAGGTCTTGGAAGGATCATGTTGAACATGTTGACAGGGTGCTCAAACTATTGTAGGAGAAACAATTATATGCAAAAACATCCAAATTTTTTTTTGGAGTACAAGAGGTGGAATATCTGGGTCATATTGTATCTCACGAGGGTGTTAAGGTAGACCCTAACAAAATTAAAGCCATTAAGGAATGGAAAGTCCCCACAACCATAAAGCAGTTGCGAGGATTTCTCGGGTTAACAGGTTATTATCGCAAGTTTGTTAAGAATTATGGAAGAATAGCAGCACCTCTAACAACATTATTGAAGAAAGATGCATTTTCATGGACTCCTGAAGCAACTAAGGCCTTTGAACATCTTAAAGAGGCATTGTGCCTAGCACCGGTCTTAGCTACGCCAGACTTCACAAAAACCTTTATTGTGGAATGTGATGCCTCAGGAAATGGAATTGGTGCAGTTTTAATGCAGGAAGGAAGACCCATTGCTTTTGAAAGTCGTCCAATCAAAGGAAAGTATTTACAGAAACCTATTTATGAGAAGGAAATGTTAGCAATACCACATGCACTAAAGAAATGGCGAACTTACCTAATGGGAAGACACTTCAAGGTAAAAACTGATCATGATAGTCTTAAACACTTTTTGGAACAAAGACTATCTTCGGAAGAGCAGCAAAAATGGGTCACAAAGATGTTGGGTTATGACTTTGAAATAATCTACAAAAAAGGAAAGCTTAATGTTGTTGCAGATGCACTCTCAAGAAAGAATGAAGAGGTGGAAACATTGCTTTGTGCCATTTCTATTATCCAACCAGATTGGATAACCGAAGCAAGAGATGAATGGAAGAAGGAAAAAGATGTATGGACACTCATTCAAAAGTTGCAGCAAGATCCTAGTACATCTGATACATTTAGTTGGAGAAATGACTCCTTATGGTACAAAGATCGCTTATATCTTTGTAAGAATTCCCAACTAAAACAAAATATTTTTCTGGAATTGCACACTTCTCCTTTAGGAGGAAACTCAGGATTTTTAAAAACTTACCACAGGGTGAAGAAAGAATTTTTTTGGGATGGCCTTAAATCTGATATTCAAAATTTTGTGGCAGAATGTTTGGTTTGCCAGCAGAATAAAGTTGAGACAATTAATGTTGATCAGTGGTTGTCATTGATGTCAACCCAAGCAGAACCAGGGGCTAACCAAATATTTCATGGGAATATTTACGTACCAAATCAAAATATTCTAGGTCAATAAGGATTTTTATGGTTTCTAATTTTCGAGATGTTTCCGTTGATATATGGCACGCCAATTAATTCTTCACGGTTTGAGAGATATTCATGTTTGAAGTTTGTACCCCCAGTTAGTGGGCTAAAACCCCATGGGGTTGTGGCATGGGTCATTGAAATTCATAATTAATATTTTTTTAAGCTTCTAAACTCCCTCCCACATTCACTTGTTGAAGCCCCTCTCAACCTAAGCATTTATATAAATTGTGATCCTCATATCCTCCTCATGTAAGGGATTTCGTTATCTGAAACAGGTCATCGTGGAATTTTAACTCTAACTTGTTTTCTACGAAGTTTCAAAAGTGGAAATTTCTATGAGGCGAAGCTGAAATCCTGAGGAAGCTGCTGTGAAATTTTCAGATCAAGTTGCGCAATAGTTTCGGAGATATGATCTGTGGAAGTCAGTGTTTTTGCAGGCTCCTGAAATTCATCTCAAAGAAGTGACCTTGGGAAAATCGTCATAACTCTCTCTCTGAGTATCGGATTTGAATTACGTAAAAAATGGGAGATATTTCATAGTCTTTAGTGTTTTCTCTATCAATTTCAGAGCCAAATGAAGAAACAATGACACATGGCACTCCGTACAAGTTTGCTCTGCTAAAACAAGCCATAATTAGGGAATTGTGAGAGATTGGGTATAAATATCTCTTGAAGGATCCAAATTGCGTCAAACCTGTGGCATTGGAAAGAAGACTCAGAGGAATACTATAGAACCAAAAATCAGATATTGGGGATCTGATATAACAGAGATACACCAGATTCAATATTGAGCTCTTATAAGGCAATAAAAAGCTAGATCATGTGTTGTCAAGGGCTGCAAAGGACCAGAATTTCTAGGGTAGGAAAGCAAAGCAAGGTGCAGAAGAGGGTAGCATGACAAGAGAAGCAACCAAGGTGTGGAACAGCATCAAGAAGCTCATCACATGAAGTCTTCAAGTGGGCAGCACTTCATACAATCATTGAAAAGGTATCATTGTTCTAAGTCATTGTAAATACATTATTGTACAAATTGTACTAGTGTCTATTTGCCAAGAGCTGAAGAGGCAGTGTCAGGTGGTCTAGGATCATCATTAGGTGGTTGTGTTAAAGTTGGGGTTATGATCTAGTGTATCTTCTTCTTCTACATCATTCTATATCATTGTAAAGTGGACCATTTTCCCTAGTACGAGAGTCCATTCTTCTTTTATTCTTCTACAGGGTGGTAGGGTGGTGCTAGGGTGATTTTTAGCTCATTGGGTGTTGGGGCATCCATTCAGTTGACTACTGAAGAATCTCAGGTGTTGGAGCGTCCATCCAATGGGAGCTAGAGAAGAATGCTTTTCTAGATTCTAGGAATTTGGAGCTTTATTTTCAATTTGAATTGAATATTAAAGAATTATTAGAAAAGCATTAGGTGGTTTTTGTCCCGAAGTGGGTTTCCACCTTAAAAACTGTGTGCATTTCTGTTCCTCTTGTTCGCTGCTATCATTGTACAAACACTGATAATAATTGAAGATTAACTAATGCTCTATTTGAAATGAATATTGATTCACCCCCCCTCTTAGTATTTCCAACAATTGGTATCAGAGCTTGGTTCCTTCAATAGCAGTTTAACAGCTGGAAGGAGGTCATGGAGCATACCAAGAATGGTGTGACTCTATTCAATGAAAATAATTATGCACTTTAGAAAGGAAAAATGGAGGTTTATCTCTTCGCGCAAGGTTACGAAGTATGGGACACTATTCAAAATGGATTTACATCAACCGCGGATGAACAAGGTAAGAAGAATTTGGTAAATGATGCAAAAGCAAAGAATATTATTATCAGTGGAATTATTGAATCTGCTTATCATAAGGTGTTGGGTTGTAAAACTACCAAAAGTGTATGGGACAAGCTTGAGAATATATATGCAGGTGACTCAAATGTCAAAGAAGCAAAGCTTCAAATCTATAGATAAAAATTTGAGCAACTCAGAATGAAAGAAGATTGCAACATTGCTACATACTTCCAATACATTGATGAAATAAACAATACTTTGGAAGAGTTGGGAGAGCGAGTTGATGAGAAGACAATTATACGAAAGATTCTTAGAACGTTACCAAGAAGATTCAACCGAAAGGTATCGGTCTTAGAATAAAGTGAAAATATGGACAAGCTCGGCAAAGAGGAATTACATGGAGTACTTCTCATAGCATATGAAATGAGACTTGATGAAGAAGAGGGTACTTCGCATCTAGAAACTGTGTTCGTTGCATCTAAGAAGACCAATAAAGATAAACAATCTTCAATTGAAAAGACATGCACTTGCAAGTGTGAAGAAAAGGGAGATGATGAAGAAGGTATTTCAGATGAAGAATATGCTTACTACACGAGAAAACTAAAAATTGGTAAGGAAAAATTCAAAGGTAAACTTCCATTAATATGTTTCGGCTGTAATGAGGTTGGGCATTTCGCAGCAAAATGTCCAAACAGAAGTGATGGAAACTCAAAAGGAAAGAAAGGCTTTAAGAAATTCAACAAGCAAGGATCCAAAAGGAACTTTCTCTCTAAAGAAGATAGCTCATCATCTGATGAAGACAATGATAGAAAATAAGAAGCCAATTAGAGAGTATTTTTTATGGCCAAGCATAATAAACCCAAGCACAATAAACAAGAGGTATCAAACAACGAAGAAGAAGGATTGACAATAGAACAATTTTATAAGGAAGCAATCAAGCTTATAAAATATCTCAAGGAAGAGAAGATTCATTCCAATACTCTTGAAGAACAAGTTCAAGGTCTCAAAATTGAAGTTGAAGAACACAAATGCATTGAAGAGTCACTTCAAAAGAAGTTGGAAGAAAGCAACCAAGAAAGGGAAGAATTAGAAGCCTAAGTAGTCTCGCTGCGTGAGGAAGTGAAGAAAGGAAAAACTATCCAAAACTATGCCAATAGCTCAAGGGCATTGGAAGAACTCATCAACAATCAACGATCTTACAACGACAAAACCAGAATTGGTTAGAAAGAAGAAGAAGCAGGACCTTCTACAACAAAATACAATGAACCTATGAGATCTGACATGTATGTAGACTTCATTGGACAAGATTTGCAAGAATACCCTTGGAAGACAATTCCTCGACGAAAATTTCCATCCAGGTACCAACATATTTTTTATGGCTACTGTTATTCATGTGGAAAATTTGGTCATAAAGTTGTAGAATGTCGCACGTACCCTAGGAACGAATACAATTCCAGGAGATCTGTCAAATATGAACCTCCCAGGGCTCAGCGAAACATCAATAGATTTTAACATTTAAGAAATAATATTGAATGTTACAAATGTCGAAACTTTGGACACATAGCCAAAGACTGCAGAATTGAAAATCCTCCAGAAGAATCTTCGAAGCCACAGAACGAATGAACATGGAAGAAGAAGAAGACTGATAATTGTGCTCTCGCTCTCAAGGCTCAAAACAACAAAGATGTGTGGTATGTTGATAGTGGTTGCTCAACGCATATGAATGGAGATAGAAATAAATTTGTATCTATGAAAGAGAATAAGGATGGAACCATGTCCCTTGGAAATGATGGATCTTCAAATGTTATAGGATCAGGTACTGTCACTCTCGGAAGAAAAGATGCTCTAGCCAAGAATGTTCTATTGGTTGAAAACATGAATCACAATCTACTCAGTGTTGGACAAATGTGTGATCAAGGACACACAATACTATTCAACTCCACAAAATGTGAAATCAAGAAAGGCATGTATGGTGAAATTGTGGCTACAGCAAGTCGAGCTCCAAATGACATATATGTTCTGGATGAAGCAACTAAAGCATGTCTAATAGCTAAAGAGGATGATATAATATTTGGTAGAAATGATGATCGACTAAGTAAGAAGTTTTCTACAAAGGTGCAAAGTGATTTCGAGATGTCTTTACTTGGTGAGCTCACATACTTCTTAGGGCTTCAAATATCTCAGCAAGAGAAAGGAATATTTATATGTCAAGCCAAGTACATCAAGGAAATGCTCAAGAAATTTAAAATGGAAGATTGCAAACCCATCCTTACTCCAATGGTAACAGGTTGCAAATTGAGCATAGACGACTCATCTAAGTATGTTGATCAAAATTTGTACAGATCTATGATTGGTAGTCTTCAATATGTAACAACCTCTCGGCCATATGTTATGGAAGCAGTTGGACAAGTAGCAAGATTCCAAGCAGCACCAAAATAATCACATATTATTGCCATCAAAAGAATTCTTCAATATCTAAAGGGAACAACAGAATATGGCTTGTGGTATCCCAAGGGTAACAATATCATTATTCATTCCTTTATAGATGCAGATTGGGCAGGAAGTGTTGATGATCATGAGAGTACTCAGGATTTGACCAAATTCAAATTCCTTTTCCCTCCAACAAAAATAATAAAATATTCCATAAAATTTGGATCTAGATTTGGTTAATAATATTTTGATTATGCACCAATATCAAGACTAACTCAATATTTTGTTATAAATAGAAGGTTTTTTTCCATTCAGTCACTACCTTTTGTTTCCTTGAGATCACCTTTTGATCTATACTTTTGGTCTCACTTTGATCTTCCATCATTGTCATATTTTTTCTACTTTTGCTTGTGAGCTCCCTTTGAGATCCATTTTATCTGGGTTTTCTGCACCATCAAGAGAGAGAGATCTTAGATCTGAAGCACTGAGGACATACAAGAACTCATCCCATTGAGGGGGACTGGTAACATCTTTCTATGTTCCCTTCCCAGGTGTCGTAATACAAAAAATTCTTTAAAAATTCTTGTCTTGTCCATTGGATGCATGGAGCAACTCTTGCTTATCTTTTGTTGTTTAATGTCTTTAACTGCATAGATCTATATTTTTGTAGCATTTATTATGATCACTAACTGCAAATCTAAGGAAATTGACGTCCACATTTGATGCTAGGGTTGCCTGTTATGCACAACTAAAGTGAGATTTTTTCGTACGCTTGCAATTAGAATTCACACTAGCACCCTTTTTATCGTGTTCAAGAATAGAGTTCAACAACATCCCAACCTCGACCTCCTACACAGGTTGCATGTCGTCCAGGGCCTTGCCAACGAAAAGATGAATGCTTCAGACCTCGCGTAATATCCTCTTGGGGGATCTGCATTGCTTCAAGAGCTGAAAGAGTGAGTGATGGGGCACGTTTCCCATCAGTGGAAGGTTTTCTATCACACGCCATCTGGATGGACTCGGGGGAAGGCGTTTCCTTAGGCTTTGTTTCAACACATAGAAAAATCCAAGAGCCAAAAATACCAAACCTAGCACCTGGCCAAGGCTGAGATTAGTGACAGAATTCTGCAACAAATCAAGCACTGAATCCATGGCTTCCTCTGACTTTATTTAATTACTCACACTCATTATATATATATATAATGACCACAATATTATTTGTGTTGTATTATTCGATCAAGCAAGGTAGTTGGCTTGGAATGTGCAACTCGTGCTTAGCCTTTGCTTTTCTCTTCACTGTTCACCTAAACGATGAAAGGCGGGCGATGTGTTCATATATCCTTGCGCAAAATATCATTTATCTGTAGTACTAGTTTGAATTCTTAAATTGGGAAGAAGTAATGGGTGACACTGTTGAGATTCACTTGAGGACGACGAATCTCAACAATGTCACCAACAAGAACTTCAACAATAAAATGCCTATCGACATAATTACAATTACACTTATAATTTATTATTATTATAATTATAATTATAAGTATTGATTAATTATAATTATAATTATTATAATTATTACTATTATAACTATTATTATTATAATTATTATTAATTATTAACAATTATTAATTAGTAAGAATTTTTAACAATTATTAATTATTATTTATTATTAACATTTATTAATAATTATTATTCATTATTATTAATAATAAATGTGGCTGATATATGTCTATCGGCGTTTATCAACCACATTTATTAATGTGGTTATGCTAGTTATTTATAATTATAAAATATTATTTTTATTATTAATTAATTATAAATAACAACTATAATTATAGAATTCTTACGGTAATAATCACATGTAAAATAACTTTGACGATGCATTTCGAACCAACCAATGTGGTTCATCATAAGGACTACTAGGTAATGAACAAAGTCCTTTTACATGTGATTATTACCGGAAGAGTTCTATAATACACAATGGATCACAGAAGCCAAAATTCTAAAAAACAATTATAATTATAATTATAATTATAATAATAATAATAATAATAATTATTAACAATTATTAATTAGTAATAATTTTTAACCATTATTAATTATTAATAATTATTATTTATTATTAACATTTATTAATTATTAATAATAATAAATGTGGTTGAAATATGTCTATCATTGTTTATCAACCATATTTATTAATGTGGTTGTGCTAGTTATTAATAATTATAAAATATAATTGTTATTATTATTGATTAATAATAATTAGTAATTATACATTGGCAGATTTAATGGACTTTGGCCGCGAACCAAGGATCTCTTTGATTGGATCCACGAAAACTGGACAAGCAAATGCCTGGTAAGCTGCTGCTCACGAGGATTCTTCATAGTTTTGTTCGATCATTCAAAGCATTATGAACAGGCCTTACAGGAAGGTCCCTGGTTTTATGGAAATGCTGGACTCTTTCTAACCCCATGGTTCCCAGATTTCGACCCTGCTACAACTACCATCACCAGGACTCCTGTTTGGGTCAGGCTTCCCAACTTACCTGTTCATCTATGGCATCTGCCAGTGTTCAGAAGCTTGGGCGATACCTTGGGACGCTTTATCACAGTGGATCTCGAAAGGGCACTTCAGAGCCTCTACACATATGCCAGAATATGCGTGGAGGTTGATATCAGCAAAGGCTTGCCTGATCAAATCAACATCAAGGTCGGCGATTTTTTCTGGACTCAGATCTTAGACTACGAGAACACTGCATTCCGTTGCCGACACTGTCATCTAACAGGGCATCTGCAGAACTCCTGCCCCTCTCTCGCAGGAAAAAAGACAAAAGGAAACAACACAAAGTCCAAACCCAAAAAATGGACTCCCTGTTCTCCGCCGCCTGCTATAGATTCTACTTCCTCGAGCTCTGATGATGATGGAAGTGACGCAGAATTAGATCCTACTCCTCAGACTAAGAACTTATCCACCGATGCACCCGAGCATCCCCCTTATACTACCGTCACTCAGAAGCGTAATCATGAATCCGCCTCCTCTGATTCAGAAAAGGAGGCCCTTCCTTTGGAGAACTCCAGTCTTCAAATTGTCACAGCACTTACTCACCAGAATGGTTGGGTTAAAGTCATCAAAAAGAAAGGGAAGAAATTTCGTGTGGAAAACTCTACCAACTCTGGGTAGGAAGCGGTTCCTTCCTGCCTTCTAGTCTCTTGATGCTGCTCCTTGCTTGTCTCTTCTTTCTTTCCGGGGACCGATGTTGATATTTTATCATTTCCGGTTGGCCGTGTCTTTGTCTCTCTTGATTGTACTTTCAATGTACCATATTTTGCTTAATAGAATTAGTCCAATTTCAGAAAGAAAAAAAAATAATTAGTAATTATAAATTATTATGATTATTATTATTATTAATTATTGAGACAATATTTGTCACAATGTGACGTTGGACCATGGTTGACCAAAATTATAAACCCAAGGGATTTATATTAAACCCTAGGATTAATATTATAAACCCTATGAATAATATTATACCCTAGGAATATGAACCCTTAGATTAATAAACCCAGGAGATTTATAATATAAACCTAAGGGACTAATAAACACAAGGGATTAATATTAAAAACTCAAGGGATTAAAAACCCAAGGGAATATTATTAAACCGAAGGGTTTAATGTTATAAACCCAATGTATATAAACCCTAAGATAAATATTATAAACCCTAAAATAAACATAGTTGGCCATTGCTGACCATGATTTATTTTCATATTGACACAATCTTTGTCACAATGCAACATTGGATGATGGTTGACCATGATTTATTTTCATATTGAGATAATCTTTGTCATAATGCAACATTAAACCCTTGATATTATAAAACCAAGGGATTAGAAACCCATGAGAATAATATAAAACCCAAGAGATTAATATTATAAACCCAAGGGATATAAACTCTAAGATAAATATTATAAACTCTAAACTTAATATTAAACCCCAAGATTAATATCAGGAAACTTACGATTAATATCATAAACCCAAGGGATTAATATTACAATCCCAAGGGATTATAAACCCAAGGGAATAACATTAAACCCTAGGATGAATATTAAAATCTAGGAATATAAATCCTAAAATCATTAAACCCAAGGGATTAATAGTGTAAGCCCTAAGCTTAATATTAAACCCTAGCAATATAAACCCTATGATTAATATTTTAAATAAAAGCAATTTATATTATAAACTCAATCGATTATAAACCCAAGGGATCTATATTAAACCCTAAGATTATTATTATAAACCTTACCAAAAATATTATACCTTAGGAATATGAACCCTTAGATTAATAAACCCAAGGCACTAATAAACACAAGAGATTAATACTAAAAACCCAAAAAAACAAAGGAATAATATTATAAACCTAGGGTATATAAACCCTAGGATAAATACTAAAAACGCTAAAACAAACATAGTTTACAATCGTTGTTTTTCATATTGAGCCAATATTTGTCAAAATGTGACGTTGGACGATGGTTGAGCATAATTGACCATGATTGATTTTCATATTGAGACAATCTTGATCATAATGTGACATTGGACCATGGTTGACAATGGATGACCATGGTTGCCACAATGTGACGTTGGGCCATGAGACAATCTATGTCACAATGTGACCATGGTTATTGACTATCATTGACCATGATTGATTTTCATATTGAGACAATATTTGTCACAAAGTGACGTGGGATCATGGTTGACAATGATCGGCCATGGTTGACCATGGTTAATGATGGTTGACCATGGTTGATTTTCATATTGAGACAATATTTGTCACAATGTGACTTTGGACCATGGTCGATCATGATTGACCATGGTTAACCATGGGTGACTTTCATATTGAGGCAATCTTTGTCACAATGTGACGTTGGACCATGGTTGACCATGATTGACCATGGTTGACAATGGTTGAACATGATTTATTTTCATATCAAGAGAATCTTTGTCATAATGTAATGTTGGACCGTGGTTGACCATGATTATAAACCCAATGGATTTATATTAAACCTTAAGATTAATATTATAAACCCTATGAATAATACTATACCCTAGGAATATGAACCCTTAGATTAATAAACCCAAGGGATTGATATTATAAACAAAAAATACAAGGGATTAATACAAAAAATGAAAGGGATTATAAACCCAAGGCATATAAACCATAAGATAAATATTATAAACCTTAAAATATACATGGTTGAACATCGTTGACCATGGTTGACCATGATTGATTTCCATATTGAGACAATATTTGTTACAATGCAATTTTGGACCATGGTTGACTATGGTTGATTTTCATATTGGGACAATATTTGTCACAATGTGATGTTGGACCATGATTGACCATGGATGACCATGGTTGTCATAATGTGATGTTGGACCAAGAGAATATTTTTCATAATGTGACCATGATTATTGACCATCGTTGATTTTCATATTGAAACAATTTTTGTCACAATGTGATGTTGGAGCATGGTTAACCATGGTCAAAGATGGTTGACCATGATTAACCATGGTTTACGATGGTTGAACATGGTTGATTTTTATATTGAGGCAATCTTTGTCACAATGTGACGTTGGACCATGGTTGACTATAATTATAAACCCAAGGGATTTATATTAAACCCCTGGATTAATATTATAAACCCTATGAATAATATTATACCCTAGGAATATCAACCCTTAGATTAATAAACCCAGAGATTGATATTATAAACCTAAGATACTAATAAACGCAAGAGATTCAAACTAAAAACTCAATGGATTATAAACCAAAAGGAACAACATTAAACTGAAGGGTTTAATATTATAAACCCAAGGTATATAAACCGTAAGATAAATGTTATAAACCGTAAAATAAATGTGGTCGACCATTGTTGACCACGGTTGATGTTCATATTGACATATTCTTTGTCACAGTGCAACATTGGACCATGGTTAAGCATGATTGGTTTTCGTATTGAGACAATCTTTGTCACAATGCGACGTTGGACCATGGTTGACCATGATTGATTTTCGTGTTGAGACAGTCTTTGTCATAGTGTGACATTAGACCATGGTTGTGATAATGTGATGTTGAACCATTGTTAACCATGGTTAAATATGATTGACCATAATTAACCATGGTCAGCCATGTTTCACCAATGTTGGCCATGATTGACCATGACTGTCCATGATTGATTTTCATATTGAGAAAATCCTATGATAAATATTATAAACAAATGCATATAAACTCTATGATAAATATTATAAACAAATGCCTATAAACCCTATGATAAATATTATAAATGGTAAAATAAACATAATTGACCATGGTTAACCATGGTTGATTTTCATACTAATGCAATCTTTTCCACAATGTGATGTTGGACCATGGTCAAACATCATTGATTTTTATATTGAGACAATCTTTGTCACGATGCGATGTTGGACCGTGGTTGACAGTGCTTGACCATGTTTGATTTTCATATTGAGACAATCTTTGTCACAATGTGACATTGCACCATGATTGACAATGCTTGATGATGATTGACAAAGGCTAACCATAGTTGATTTTCATATTGAGACAATCTTTGTCACAATGTGATGTTAGACCATGATTGACTATGGTTGTCCATGATTATAAACCTAAGGGACTTATATTAAACCTAAGATTATTTTAAACCCTATGAACAATATTATATCCTAGGAATATGAACCCTTAGAGTAATAAACCCAAGGGATAATTGATATTATAAACCCAAGGGAATAAGAAACCCAAGTGATCAATATGAAAACCCCAAGAGATTAATATTATAAACCCAAGGTATAAAAACTCTAAAATAAATATTATAAACTCTAAAATAAAAATGGTTGACTGTCGCCGACCATGGTTGATTTTCGTATTGAGACAATCTCTGTCACAATACGACATTAGACCATGGTTGACTATGATTGATTTTCATATCAAGACAATATTTGTCACAGTGCAATTAAAAAACCCAAAAGATTAATAAACTATATGGATTAATAAACCTAAGGAATTTATATTATAAACCCAATCCCTTGGGTTTATAATATTCATCCCATGAGTTTATAGTATTAATCAATTTGATTTTTAATATGTGTCCATTTACGAACCACAATTATAATACTTATTAATAATTATAATGTTATGAAGTATTGATAAATAGTGTTTAATAATTTATAATTATCAAATACATGCTTAGTGTGATTGATGGTTTATAATTAGTTTATAAATTTTGATTATATAATTATATTTAAAAAATAAATAAATTTAAACTAAATTAAAATTTTAAAACACATAAATATATTAAATCAAATTTAATTTATACGGATTTTAATGGTATAGTTTCATATAAAAATAATAATAATATTTAAATTAAAAAGAATATATTGAAATTTATTTTATTCTAATATTTATGTGAATTAACTTGTGATTTTTATATAGTGTAAATTTAAAATTCCACGAAGAAAGTAAGATTGCTAGGCACGGAACCTGCTGCTCCTTTGAATGAGAAACAAGGTTTATGCAACGAAGTTTCTCTGGAAGTTTCGACAATATTCTCGAATTTCCAAACCTGGGCTGTCGGTGGAGTGTTCCGTCGCCTTTGTCTGAAGACGTTTCCATGCAATGCCACACGTACTTATTACTTGCTACTGCTACGCTCCCTCTTATTCCCGTCACTTCACGTAAATCCTCCTTCTCCGTCATTCTTCTGAAATTCGCCGTTTCAACGTTCAAAGATTTGCCACAGCTTTGATGGGAGTAATGTGCCTCCAGACCCCAGAGTCGAAGCTGACTTGACATTAACAGAGCATAACGGGCGTTAACAGTTCAGCGTTCCGTCAAAATATATCCGTTTCTCTTGGTAGCCGACCTCCCTTGAACTGAATCACGTTAACATAATATAACGGGCGTTAACTGTTTACCATTCCGTCAAGTAATGTCCGTTAGTGTTGATCACATGAGTAAGCTAAGTAACCTAAGGTAAGAAAGCGTGTTAAAATCACACAACTTTTCACATGGGAAACAAGGACAAAAAGTGAATGCAGTGTAGGACGGTAACGTCTCTTAATTGGGGTCCACAGAAAATGACAAGTGAGCGCTATATTCTCATTATAAATGATGGTGTTTTAAACGTTTTTTTTTAAATGTACACTTAAAAAAATTAAATGGGAAAATGGATTAGAGAGAAAAGTACAATTATTAGATGGAAAGAATGAGATTGTGATTTTTTTATTTAAAATGTATTTTTTTGAATGTATAAATAAATTTATTATATTGAAATTTTTTTAAGGTATTTGGATTTTGTATATAACATATTTCAAATTTAGAATAACTTTTTTTTTTGGATATTTAGGTAAAATTGAAAAAAAAAAAAAAATAGTCAAAACTTTTATTAGTTAGACTATGATTAGCATAAATGCCACAATTTAACTAAGAGATATTTTGGCTTTTTTTACTAGAATTTAATAGTACTATTTTGGGTGAAATTGTATTTTTTTTTGTTATTAAAAAAAACATTTTTAAATGCATAAACAAATTCAGCGCCCTTGAAAATCCCTAAATTACTTTGTTTACGATCCTTAAACATCATATAAATCATGTTATATGTAAATGATATAATATTATTGATCCAGGGGGATATTGGTGGTCACCCGCCTATTCCACTTGGGGCCCCACCATTGTCTCTTTCAGTTTTTCAGTGTCCTTAATTATAGCACAATGTAGTATTTTTAGCAGTTTTTTGGGTTTTGAACTTCTTGAGCCGTTTTGAGGCCCTAAAAGACGTTTTTTGGAAAAATTGGGAGCAATATGGGTGTGTGGATCCATGTTGCTCACTCAAAAGTTGTAGTCCTCGTATAAATCTTTCTAACAAGGTATGGTGCACGTCAAACAGAGATCGTATGCCAAAGTTACGTCCTCGAGAAGTTGATGTACCAATTTACCCAAACGGGGCCCATAGTTTTGGCGCTTCATCTCCTAGGGTTAGGTTTTTGGATGCTTAGTGTTTTCCATTGTTTCTCAATAATAAATAGGCCCTCGAGCCTCATTGTAACACAATTCAGAGTCTTGTAGCCACCACATCTCTTCTCAGAGATAAGCTACCAGTGCCCTAGCTAGTTTATTTCCATTATGTCTGTAAGCAAATTTCAGTTCTTTGATATTAATGAAATGAAATGTTATTTTCACTGCATCTTTGTATTTATCGTTATATGTGTATTTTGTTATGTTGCTGCATAAATCTGGATCAGTGGTATCAGAGCAGTCTGTTTTTTCTCGATCCTTCTTTGCATGTCCCCAACGAGGTCGGGGTATAAGGAGTTAGGGCTCAAACTGGTTGAACATTTGCAAGATCAGCCTCACAAACCCTGACGACCCATGGGGGGTGAAAAGAAAGATGAGGGAGCATGAGATCCTATCAAAATATTGCTCGAGGAGGCCCTCGAAAAACAAAGGAACGCGATGATGGATAACTTTGCCCAAATCCTTCAATGACTGCCCACCGGTGGCGCATCTGCATCCAGCAACCACTCTAGAGGCACGACTCCCTTTAAGGTACAAGGAAACTTTGACATTCCCATATTTGAGGGCCAAATAGATGCAGATGTCGTACATAGATGGTTGAATCTATTAGAAGGATATTTCTCGGTTCATGACTTTTCCAGCCAGGAGAAGATTATTTTTGCACTCCTCAAAGCTATCCCCCATGTCAAGGATTGGTGGGAAACCTACTGTGAGAAAAAGGATGAGACAAAACCCTATTTTTTCTTAGCCATACCCACTTGGAATTATTTCTGAGACGACATTACTATCTCGTGGGGAGCTATGAGGACAAGTACATACAATGGACCATGCTGCGGTAGCAAAGGGATCAAGATGTGCATGAGCTGATGAATCTGTTTCATACCCTACGCAAAAATTTGGGTATCAAAGATTCAAAGAAATATTTGGTGTTAAAGTATCGTAGTCGTTTGCACAAATAAATTCAGGAGGAAATGGAGTTTCTCGACATCTCCTCGCTTGGTACAACATACCGGTATGTTGCCAAGCTTGAGCAGAAATTCAAACAGAAAAAGCAAGAATTTGGATCTACTAATCAAAAGCAAGGGAAAGGTGCCCCCAAACCGCGGAAAAAAAGGACAAAGCCAAGGCATGGTGGCCCAAGACAACCTGCTAAAGCCGCAAGCAAAGAAAAACACCATGAAGCCAAAGAAGGACATGGGAAAGTGGGGTGAGTTCCATAAGAGCTCCACTCACAACACAAGTGAGTGTCAGGCCAAACAATCGTTGGTGGCCGAGATGAGGGCTTTTGAATCAAAGGCATGCTATGACTCTGAATCAGAACCCGACAAGGGGAATGACAAAGGGAAGCAGATTATTGATGCGGAGCCCAATGCCATCGTTGCCACTGCGAAGATCCAGAAGGAGGAATGGAAGACCCAGAGGAGGAGGAGCATCTCTTCCACTCTGAGATGTGGGTAAAGGGTTCCCCGCTATAGTTCATTGTTTACAGTGAGAGCCAAAAGAACCTCATTTTAGTAGAGGTCATGAAGCAGTTGGGCTTGCTAACCACAACACACCCACAACCATACACCATCGGGTGGCTTCACCAAGGACAGGGTCTCCGTGTCAGCGAGTAGTGCCGCCTTCCCTACAGCATCAAGCCCTACACGGATGAAGTATTATGTGACATTTCTCCTCTTGATGTTTTTGATGTATTATTAGGCCACCCATACTTGTGGAAGCGACATGTTGTGTATGAGTCTCAGCCTCACGCTGTTATTGTTAATTTGGGAAATAATTTGTACAAGATACTAGAGGTACCACTGTCTGCCGCTATCTCTTTGGTTACTGCAAAACAATGTAGTAAGTTCATTTCCAAAACTAGGAAATTTGTTTTCTTGGTGATCCGCCCCTAGGGTAAGAAGAAGATTGTGGCCATGACCTCCAGACATGGCTCCTCTACACGACAACAACAAATGGAGAAGGTCATGGAGGAGTACGGGGACATATTCACCTCACTCACAGGGGTGCCTCTGCACTGTCAGGTCAAGCACCCCATTGATGTGACCCCAAGTGTGTTGCTACACAATGGACTGATCTATCAACACCTTGTTCTGGAGAACGATGAAATCAAGAGGCAGATTCAAGAACTGTTGTAGAAAGGTCACATTCGGCCGAGTTCATTACCCTGTGGGAGCCCGATTGTGTTGGTACAGAAGAAGGATGGGACATGGAGACTTTGTATTTACTATCGGCTGCTTAACAAGGTCACTGTTCAAAATAGGTACTCGATCCCACTAATTGATGACCTTCCGGACCGACTCAAAGGGGCGAAATATTTCAACAAGATTGACTTGAAGTTTAGGTATCACCAGGTACAAATCGAACCCTCTGATGTGTGAAAGACAACCTTCAAATATAAGGAGGGCATTTTTGAATGGCTGGTCATGCCTTTAGTGTTAACGAATGCTCCCGCAACCTTCACAAGGTTGATGGACGACATCTTGCAACCATTCACCAACTCATCTGTAGTGGTGTACTTGGTTGACATTCTGATCTTCGGCCAGAATTGGGAAGAGCACCTCCACCCTATTCAACGGGTCCTCTAAGCACTACGGCAACACAAGTTGTGTGCCTATTTGGAGAAGTGCACTTTTGACATGACCCAGGTTCAGTATCTGGGATACATTATTGATGAAATGGGGTTGCATGTGGATCCAACCAAGATCCAAGTCATTTGGGATTGGCTAGCCCAAACCACTCTAATAGAGCTTCGCAACTTTCTGGGTCTTGCTAATTTCTACCACAAGTTCGTGTTGGGATTCTCTCATATCACTTAGCCCTTGAGTCAAGTCAGCAAGGGAGAAGCGAAAAAAAAACTCTTTGGTTGGAATCTCAACAGAAGGCGTTCGTATAATTGAAATATCGCTTATGTTCTGTCCCAGTGCTCACATTACCATACTTGCAACAACCATTTGAGATCGAGAAAAATGCCTCTAACTATGCTATTGGGGCATTTCTTACTCAACAGGGGCATCCAATTGCATATCACAGTGAGACATTGTCTAATAGAGTCCGCAAGTATCCCAGTTTTATGACAAAGAAATGTATTCCATTATGCAGGCTTGTCGACAATGGAAGCATTATATTTTGGGGAAGGAAACAATCATCCACACAGACCACCAATCCCTACAGTTCATACATTCACAAGGGAAGTTGTAAAATTATCACCATCAGAAGTGGTCCACATATCTGCAACAATTTCATTTGAACATCAAGTACAAGAAGGGTAGCACAAATAATGTTGCAAACTGCCTCAACTGACCACCGATCATGGCACTAGACACCGTTCTTAACTCTAACCACTGTTCTCAACTCTTGTGGACACGATACTTCTGATTGGCCACTTCTCCACAAGAGCGATCCATAATTTGGCCACACATACAAGACACTCTTGGAGGGTACGCAAGTTCCAAATTTTCGCCTCAAATATGCACTTCTATGTCACCTGGGACATGTTTGTGTTCCTTCAAGCAAGCTTGCCAAGATGATTTGGGAAGCACACTACAGTCGATTCACTGGGCATTTCGGGGTTGACAAAACAGTGGCAATACTGCAGAAGTATTTCTATTGGCCGAACCTTCGAAATGATGTTGGGAAGTACATCTGATCCTGCACTTCTTGCGCCATTACCAAACCGACCATCAAGAAGAAAGGCCTCTATACTCCGCTACCTACCCCTAGTTGACTTTGGGAATCCATATCCATGGATTACATGTTGGGCCTTCCTTCTACTAAGCATGGAAAGGATTGTGTTTTCGTGGTCGTCGATAGATTCTTGAAGATGGCCATTATGGCGCCTTGCAATAAGAATATCACATCAGAAGCCACTGCTAAACTCTTCTTTGAATGAGTGTGGGTGCACTTTGGGATCCCACAATCTATCATCTCAGACTGGGACAGCAAGTTCCTTAGCACATTTTGGTCCAGCCTTGGGTCAATGCTAGATACCAAGCTCACCAAGTCCACAACTTTCCATCCCCAAATGGATGTCCAGATAGAGGCCATCAACAGGATGATTGTACACATTCTGCGCATGTACAATTCAAAGCATCCACTCACATGGGATGATAGCCTCCCCTGTGTACAACATAGTTATAACGGGCTCTCCACAGCTCAACCAGCCATAGCCCCTTTCAGGTGGGCTTCAGATTCTAGCCACTATGCCCCATTGACGTAGCCATGCCATTTGCGGCTACTCAAGTCGATTCGGCTCATATCCAGTCTAAAGCTTACAAAGTGAACAACTTCATCGAGTGCATTCATCACATTCACCAATAGGTTCATGACATATTATATAGAACCAATGCTAAGTACAAGCAACGACATGATCAACATCAGGTGCCACACAACTTCCAGGTGGGCGACAAAGTGTGGCTACATTTGTAGAAGGAGCGCCACACTAGACCACCGCAAGCTTCACCCGCCCTAATATGGGTTGTACACCATCACCAAGGTTGTAGGGATCAATGTCTTTGAGATCAGTATTCCACCATTTCTTGGTCCGCACCCAGTATTCAATGTGGACTGTCTTCGACCCTACTTCCCACCTCTATTAGACATCTCCACCATTGAAGAAAAAATCACACCAACAGAGTTAAACCTAGAATGCATGGAATGCGCCACCACAGATTGTATCATTAACATGCAAATCAAGAAAAATCACCAGCAGAAGATCCAACTGTATCAAGTTTTCAAAGCTGGCCAACTCTTGCACCAAGGCAAGTGATTCACCAGGGACCAAGTTCAGTAGAAGTTTCCTCATCTCATGGAGGAACTCAATGCAATGGGGACCATTGCTTCCTAAGGGGGGAGGAATGATCTAGGTGGATATTGGTGGCCACCCGCCTATTCCACTTAGGGCCCCACCATTGTCTCTTTCAGTTTTTCAGTTTCTTTAATTATAACATAATTTACTATTTTTAGCAGTTTTTCGGGTCCTGAAATTCCGAAGCAGTTTTGAGGCCATAAACAATGTTTTTTGGAAAAACTAGGAGCAACATTTCACCAATGTTTCTCACTCAAAATTTGTATTCCTCGTATAGATCTTTTTAACGAGGTATGGTGTGTGTCAAACAGAGATCGTATGCCAAAGTTACGTCCCCGGAAAGTTGATGTACCAATTTACCCAAATGGAGCCCATATTTTTGGCGCTTCATCTCCTAGCGTTAGTTTTTTGGATTTTTCCATTGTTTCTCAATAATAAATAGGCCCTCGAGCATCATTGTAACATAGTTCAAAGGCCTGTAGCCACCACATCTCTTCTCAGAGATAAGATACCAACGCCCTAGCTAGTTTATTTCCATTATGTCTGTAAGCAAATTTCAGTTCTTTGATATTAATGAAATGAAGTGCTATTTCCATTGTATCTTTATATTTATGGTTATATGTGTATTTTTTTGTGTTCCTGCATAAATCCGGATCAATTATCAATTGAATTACGACATTTTTTTTGTAACTTTTGTAATTTTTTAAATTAATTCTCCATAAAACATTTTACATTACAAAATTTTCAAAAACAAACCTTCATAAAATTTCCAAATGACTCGGTAAGTCTCGATTGTTCCAAGATTTGGCATAAGTATTTTAAAAAAACTACTCATAGCTAAACTATAGGATTACTACTAAGCTATAAGATTATTTAGAAATATTTTAAAGTTTCTTACATAAATCAATTTTTTAATGTTGGCTATTAAAATACCTCAAAATCATAAATATTTAAGATTTAAATTGTAGAAAATCTAATAATGGGATTTTAACTGATCTTGTAATGTACTAAAGAAAGATATTGAATCCTTCTACAATTTGTGGAAACAAAACACGTTCGCATAATCACATAACAAGTAAGAGAAAGAGACAATCAATCGCACAACACAAGATGTACCAGGGAAAAAACACTGCCTAAAACCCCGCTATATGTATGTTGTATAAAATCAAGATCATGAAACAAGACAATGCTTTTATCTCTCAGAGAAATTCCTGCACTCTGCCAACCGTCTCATTCTGATCTAGGAAAAATCAGTCAATAAATTAACCAATTCTCAGACTATGCTCAGCCTGTCTTGTTCATGCATTCCTAAAGGAATTTTTTCCCTATTAAATAGGAAAATCCTTATAATTGATTGTGAAATGCATCCTTGGCCTCCACATGACTCTATAATTGACCTATACAATTTTCTAATTATACAACTGATAGTTATCATCCCTTTAACCTTAGTTTCAACTCGGCCTTCCTTCGAACTGACATGCAACAACTATTTATAGTGAATTATCAGTTAACTGATTGATCACTAACTATGAATTAAATCAGATTTAATTCATTGGACATCTCACTAGCTCACCCCTTATTTAAAACTAGTTAAATTGATTTTAACTCAACTTCTTGAGTTAACTAATTACAACTCACAAATAGTTGTAACTCGACCCCCTTAAATCATGGGAGAAATATGCATGCCTCCTCTCTAACCCTCAACTCGAATTTCCTAAGCTAACTCAGTTATTTTGACTTAGTCAACTAATACAAGCTATCATGAGATGAAATTACAATTTCTCTTCCAATTTAATTAAGGGAAAATTAAATCAGAAGCCCCCTTGGGTGCCATTTAAACACTCCCGCTCAAAAAGAAAGGGATTATCTTCTACCTCAATCCGGCCTTTGTGGAATTCAAATTTTCTTCTTGCCAACACCTTCATCAAAATTTCTGCATCCTGATCCTCCATGGGAATGTACTTTAATAACATAATCTGCCTCTAAAGACAATCTTTGAGATGGTGGTACCAGATATCAATATGCTTCGACCTGTATGAAATACTGGATTAACCAAGAATTTAATGCATCTCTAGTTATCATAATGTAGCACTGTTAGATCCATCTATTGACCAAACAAACCAGCAAGTATCTTCCTCATCCAGATGGTCTCACATGTTGCCTGACTGACCATCATGTACTTTACATCTGTTGAGCTTAGTGAAATTGATCTAGGTTTCTTGTTGTGCCAATAAGCTGTTATTGATCATATGATGAAGATGCCTCATGATGTGCTTTTCCTGTCGAATGGAATCCTTGCCAATCTGCATCGGTGAAGCCTTGAATCTTCAATCCATTTATCTATTTGTACCATAATCCATACTCTATAGTGCCTCCAAGATATCTCATCAAATGCTTCCATGCCTTCCAAAAGAGCTTGGTAGGCTTAACCATAACCTGGCTCACCTGTTTAACTGCGTAGCATATGTCGGGTCATGTGTTCACCAAATACATGAGTGAGCCCACAAGTTGTCTGTAAACAATAACATCCACTACTTTTCCCAAAGTGGCATCCTCCTTCCTTCAGTTTCCTGCTAGAGGAGTCTCCATGGGTTTTCTACCCTCCATTTTGACCTTCCTTAGAATATCCTTTGCATACTTGCCCTGAGATACAAATAACTCCCCATCTCTTTTCCATATTTCCAATCCAAGGAAATAGTGAAATATCCCCATGTCCTTCATCTCAAATTCTCTTGCAAGATCCTCTTTGCAAGACTTTATGAGTTGCTCATCATCTATCAGTATCAGATCATCGACATAAAGTACAATAATCAAAAGCATACCATCAACACAATATGATATAGGTCTGCATCTGCTTCATCCTTAGTGAAGCCCAACCAGGTGAAATAGTCGTTAATCCTGGTGTACCAAGCATGAGGTGCTTGCATCAGCCCATACAATTATCTCTTGAGTCTGAACACATGTGACTCCATGTCTAAGGTCTCAAAAACTTCCTCAATATGAGAAATGCTGACTTTACATCCATCTGATGTATCTGCCATCCCATTTGTGCTAAGGGTGCAAGGATAGATCTAATATATGAGTACCTTGTGACTGGTGCAAAGGTCTCATCATAGCCAATCCCCTCCAGCTGAGAGAACCCTCTAGCCACAAATCTAGCCTTGTGTTTCTCTACACTCCCATCTGCTTCCTACTTCACCTTGTAGACCCACCTGGATCCTACAACTGATTTCCCCACTAGTCTTGGGACAACTTCCCATGCACTGTTTCTAATAATGGAGTCATACTCCTCAACCATGGCATCAACCCACATTTGTTGTTGCACTGATTCCTCGAAAGAGGATGTTTCTATCTTAATACCTTCGCTCATAAGAGCCATGGATCTAGTGTACTTCTCTTGGGACCTTCTCTACATGCGCTGTGATGTGGGTGTTGCCACAATATCTCTCGCATCCAGCAATAATCTATCATTCTCTCTGGTACGCTTCCTTCCATCTCTCATAGATTTCTCTGCATGAGTGGTTTATATCACTCTCTGTTCCTCTTCTTATGGGTTCTCCTCATCTTGAGGTTCATCCTTTGGAACCAAGATATCCTCAACTGCATGCAACTTGATCTCCCTCTCAAGGGACAATTGCATGGCGTTGTCTTCATAAAATTTCACATCTCTTCTGACCACTATCATCCTGTGTGCTAGAAAATAAACCCGATAGTTGTGAGGTGTATCAATGTCACCCACAAATATCCCCAACTCTGTTGTTGGCTCTATCTTCTTCCTAACATCTTTGGTTACATGGAAATAAATAGATGAACCAAAAAATTTAAAATACAACACATATGGTCTCTTACCTGCAAAAGCCTCCTTTGGTGTACTCATCCCAAGTATTGATGAGGAATTTTGTTTTGCACAAATACTGTTGTATTGCATGCTTCCACCCACAGATGCAACGGTAGGCCTTGATCATGCAACATAGCTCGTGCTGCTCCCACAATTTTTATTTTATTCCTTTCTGCAACCCCATTTTGTTGTGGGCTATGAGGTGCAATCAATTCTCTTCGAATTCCCTCTAAGGAACATAATTTATTGAATTCGTTAGAGATGTATTGTCCACTATTGTCTCTCCTCAGATACTTCACCTTCTTCCTTGCATCTTTCTCGAAAAGTGCCTTGAACTCACAAAACTTGGAGGAAGTCTAATCTTTCTTCTGCATGAAGAAAATCCAATACTTCTTGAAAAATCATCAACAAAAATCACATAATACCTGTTCTTTGTTGTGGAAGTTGTCGAGAATGATCCACACACTATGAGTGAAATATCTAAGGATCGTGTTGGCTCGAATTTCCTTATTGTGAAAGGTGGATTTGGTTCCCCAATATACACCCTTTGCATGTGTCTCTCTGCGCAAGTGCACCCTTTGGAAGTCCTATAGAAATATGTCGCATGATCTTCAAAGCGTTGTGGTGTAAATGACCCAACCTCTTGTGCCATAAATCACCAATGTCTCGGATCTCCAGCTTCTCTTCTTTAGTGTTTAGTGTTTCGCAGTCTTCTACATCCATTTTGTAGAGGTTCTTTACTCGAACCCCAATGTTTTTCACTTGTCTCGTGTTTTTGTGACGAAGGAACTCCTTTCCTTCACTGAATATAATATCATAGCCATGATATTCCAACATAGCAACAAAAACCAAATTCTTACTTAAACCATGAACATACATGACATCTTTTAATGTGAGTGGATTACCTGACCCCCTATAAAAGGTAAATGTACCTACATCGATAGCGCTGTACCTCCCATATTCACCCATCTCGATGTGCATCTATAGATCCTTCTCCTCCAAGATCTTGAAGGATTATTTGTTGCCAGTCATATGGAACAAAGCTCCACTATCCAAGTACCACACAGAACCCATCACTGATGAAACCATGCATGTGATGAGGGTGAAGTCCAACTCAAACTGTGAAGCCAATGCTTCACATGTTGCTCCTCCTAAGGCCTTTTTTTTCTTCTTCTTTTGTGGACAATTTGTGGCATAGTGTCCATGCTCATGACAATCGAAACATTTTACCTATGAAAAGTATACTTTCTTTCTTTCCTTTCCAGACTTAGATTTGGAATGGGATGCCTTCGCTTTTCCTTTCTTCGCCTTTCCAGCTAAGGCACAGTTCTCCTCATTATCAGTCTTTAATGAGAATCCATCTCTAGTGCTCCATCAAATTTTTTCTTGTGCTAGAGCGGACCATAATCGCTCCTAATTTGGTAGCTTCTCCCTCCCATTCATAGAGTCCTGGTAGCTATTCCAACTCTTGGGAAGGCCTAGAAGATCTGGGCTCACCAAATCATCCGAGGCAGCAGTTATCCCAACACTTCCAAGCTCATCTTGACACTGAGTGAAATTTTTCAAGTGTTTTTGGATTGTGTCACCCTTCTCCATTTTGATCTTCCCGAGCTTGTATTCCAACACCAAATTCCTATGGTCACTGCTATTCTGATACAGATCTTTCAAGGCCTTCCACATCGCATATGGAGTCGCGTTCCCGTGGATACTCAAGACAATATGATCTCGAACTCCCTCTAACAATATCCTTCTCGCCTTTGCTACATTCTTCTTCCATGCATCAAGAAGTTGAGAATTTGTTGTTGCGGGCTCTGAGACATCAGTATCTATGAAATCATTTAGTCTGTTGTCCTCGAGCACTACCTCCACCATTTCCGTCCATGCAATGTAATTCGAATTTCCCTATAGTGCATGTTTGAGTCTCAAGCCATTGAAATACATCTTGATCTACCAGTGGATCCCAAAAAGTAAATCTGTAAATTCGAATCTGATAAAAAAAAAGTGTTCTTCTCTTCTTATTGTGATTCCTGGTGCTCTGATACCATGTAGAAAATCTAACAATGAGATTCAAACTGACCTTGTAATGTACTAAAACAAGATACTGAATTCTTCTACAATTTGCAGAAACAAAACATGATCGCACAATCACATAAAAAGTAAGAGAAAGAGGCAACCAATCACAAAACAAAATATGTATTTGGGGAAAGAATACTTCCTAAAACCCTACTATCTGTATATTGTATAAAGTCAACGTCATGAAACAATGCAATGCTTTTCTCTCTCAGTGAAATTCCTGCACTCTGCTAACTGTCTCACTCTGATCTAAGAAAAATCAATCAATTACTTAACCAATTCTCAGCCTCTCCTAAGCCTTCCTTACTCACGCATTCCTGGAGGAATTGTCGCCCTATTAAATTGTAAATTCCTTCTAATTTATTACGCAATGAATCCTTGGCCTCCACGTGACTCTATAATTGACCTGTACAATTTTCTAATTATACAACTGATAGTTATCATCCCTTTAAACTCAGTCTCAACTGGGCCTTCCTTATAAATGACATGCAACAACAATTTATAATGAATTGTTAGTTAAATGATTTATCACTACTCACAAATTAAATTAGATTTAATTCATTGGACCTCTCACTATCTCATCTCTTAGTTAGAACTAGTTAAACCGATTTTAACTCAATTTCTTGAGTTAACTAATTACAGCTCACAAATAATTGTACCTGGACCCACTTAAATCATGGGAAAAATCTACATGTCTCCTCTCTGACCCTCAATTCGAATTTCCTAAGATAACTCAATCATTCTGACTTAGTTAACTAATACAAGTTGTCATGAGATAAAATTACAATTTCTCTTCCAATTTAATTAAGGAAAAATTAAATCAAAAGCCCCCTTGGGTGCCATTTCAACATAAATTGGAATTACTATTTAAAGTAAGACACAAAACACAAAAAGGAAGACAAGACAATCTTGCTATATAAAATAAATATAATAAAACAAAAAATTAATATTGATAGCACATTGCCCGTTGGGGTTTGGTCTTGTGGCTAGCGGACGTTTGCTAAGGCGTTCGTGCCGCTGTGTAGGTCACGAGTTCGAGTCTCGGATAAACCGAGGGCCATTATGGCAAGCACGGTGGTTCCTCCTAGGACTATAGTGGTAGCCAACGGGATTCGACCTCGTGTTAGGCGAGTACGATACCGATGCTGTTGCTGATTCTCCTAGTACAAAATAATAATAATAATGATATCACATCATTTTTTCAAATCCTCATGACCTTATTGGTTTTTTTATAAATGTGAAAGTATGAACACCAACCATATTTAGAGATATATGGAACCAAATTGAACAAGTAAAAAACTGTTGATAACAAGTTGTCTTAGAGTAGAAAACAACAACTCTTATGAGATAATCCTTTGAAACAAGGCATATTCATAATAAAATTGGATATAGTAAGAAAAATAATTTTGTATAAGTAGAGAATGACATCGTTGGACAATAATAATAGTTATGGTTGAAATCACTGAAGTCTAGATAAAAAGAGAGAAAACATTAAACTCAAAGTGAAGACAGACTTTTTAAAAATAGGATGTATATTAATAAAGATGTAGAATAGATAAAAATACATATACAAGTAATGCACATGAACACTTAGTAGAGGGAAAATGGAAAAATACATTAAACGAAAACAAAACATGACAAGCAATTTCAATAGACATGAGAAGATGAAACTGCGAAGCTACGCGAAACTTATCATTCAAAAGCTTATTATTTAGTAACTTCAAACAAAAGGGACCATACAACTCAAAATTAACTCACATAGGTTGAGATGTGAACTAGAGAGAGTTAAATAGACCTACCAATGGTGGTGGGAAAGAATAGATAAGTATATGAAATTGTGTTGATAAAATTTTTGCAAAAAGTTATGTTATATTGTGTAACATACTAATAAATTATACTACTAAATTAGGCAAAAGTAAAATGTTTGATATGAAAATATTACATATCAAACATTGAGAATCAACATTTTACAAATAAAAAATATATGGTTAAATAAATTTAAAAATGCAATTTTATTATATATAGTGTTTTCGTATTCACTTTTAGTAAAATTTCTTTATGAAATTTTAAGCAGTAGCCACATTGTACCAATTGTTGGAAAAAAGACTCACTACCAGTATGTAAAGTTTATTTTATTTTCTTATTAAATATCTAAGTTATACTAGGATTATGTCTTTACCATGTAGATTATTTTTATGTATAAATACCACATTTTTATGTATGTTTCTCTAATATGCAACACGCATGATTTAACTAATTCTTTTATTTTAAATTACTTTAATGTCTAGTATATAATTACTTATATTTATGTTTTTCTTCGCTTAATAATTTATCTGTTAAAAATAGAGTTATATATCTGATATAATATTGATTTTACTACTTACTTTTCTTTTATATATATAATTCAAAATTATTTTTTAAAAATTAATAACAAAATTTAAAATCCAATAAATTTCTTGTTTCTATTAGAACTCGTGTTTAAATGAGATTTCTAGCTTAAAAAGTTCATACGGTTGAATTTTCCTACCAACAAAATAAGAAACATAAAAATATTATTTTAGATTTATTTTAATTCAGGATTTACAGAGGAAGAAAGGGATTAAATCTCTTTTCACTTAAAAAAAAAGGTTTGTATCTCAATAAATTTAATCTCTCTCTGTGCTTGTTAGATGCAGAGTTAGGATAGAAGTAGGTTGGTTTTAAAAATACTATAATTTATAATTTTTATTTCATGTCTCAAAAATAATTACATATATTAGTGTTTGTGCGAAGCAAACAACCATTGCTGCTAACAATTACGATGACAGACTCCGAGCAAGCGCTTAGATTTTGTGGAAAGAAAACAACCATTAGCGCTAATGATTACGATGACAGATACCGAGCAGTCGCTTAGAGTTTGTGTGAAGAAAATAACCTTTGGTGCTAACAATTACGATGAATATGTGTTCAACCACCTCAATTTTAATCTCACTGGTTAAATTCTCTTCCCCATACTCCAGGTTTCAACAATTATTTTCTCTTGTCCAAACTATTAATTTTCATGGCATAAATGTTGTTTGGTTGAGGGTAGTCCTGACTCGGTTGATATTTTTTAGGGTTCAGCCTCTTCTGCTCTCTATCTTTTTCATTTGTTGGATTTCATTATTCGTGTTCAATTGGGGAGGTAGTATTGGTGTTGTTTATGGGGTTTCCCCTCTCTCTTTTGGGTTTGTGAGTCAATTATTTTTATGGGTGTGTTTAGTGTCTAGAGTGACCATGGGTCGACTCCTCGTCAATGTGTATTTTTGTACATATTCTTGGCTTCTTTTCCATAGGGGTGTTGGTGATGGTTTAATCTAGGAATTTCAAGGATTTTACTTCTCTAAGAATAGGGTGTGAGGTTGGTGGCCTTTAGCTATCACTCTAACACCCATGCAATGCCAATGAGGTTGTGTTCACAGAGGCATGGGGCCTCACGACAAAGGAACAAACCATCAAGTGGAAATTTGAGACTTAGGGGAAGAAGTAGACCAACAACCACCCCTTTGTCCTAGTATATTTGATCTGCCACTCCATTCGATTCACTGGAAAATAAAATTCAACATGTCAATATGATTATGGAGCAACTTGCATGCAAACAACATGAGGATTGGAATGAAATTATTTCTTTCTTGAGCGATCTTCAACATAACCAATGACATTTGATGGGTCAATTGTTATCCCTGCATCGAGGTCAGAAAATTTTCCAGGAGAGGTTGGAATAACTTGTGGGCAAGTTGGCACATATGGAAGTACACATTAATGAATGTCTTTTCCCTCCCCCACATCTAGGAAATGGACCAAACATTCCAGGCGTAGGGTAATCTTGTTGATTAGGGATGAATGTTGGATGCATTTTGGTTCTTGGGATATTTTGAATTTTTGGGCAGTGTGTGTAAAATCTTTGTGTTTATTATTGTTGTTGTCACTGTGTTTTTTTCATTACCTTTTGGCCAACAAGTCTGGTAAGAATGAGGCTGGAAGTAGGATATTTCCAAGATTCTCACGATGTACCTTTGATATGAATTTTAATATAAATGCTTGTTTCACAAAAAATAAAATAAAAGCAATTGAAAAATAAAGGAGGACAAGAAAGTGTAAAACTACAAGAAATTTATCATCAATGGATCACAAAGTTGAGAACCAACTCACATACATTGAGATGTGAACTAGATAGATAGTTGAATAACCCTACTAACAATGGCAAGAAAGAAAACAATGTTACCAACTTAACGAAAAGTTTACTAAGTTCTTCCATTTCTAGAGGTCACATCAATTCATGATTTTTATGCTAATTTTGAAAACTGGTAATACAGTATCACATTTTGTTCATTTTATGCCTAAAATTCCAACAATTTTCAGTCGATTAAAAAATACATGAAAAAAACGTTAAGATGCAAAAGTGGGGATACAACATCACCTTATTTTTTTAGGGTTAAAATTCAAATATTTTTCAATCATGGCATTAAAGACCAAATATCATGATTATGAAAGACATTAAAAATACACCAAAATGCAAAAGTGGTGATGCAACATTTCCCTCTTTTTTAAGACTAAAATTCAAAGTTTTTTCTAGTGTATGACTACAAATCAACACTTAAAGTTTGTCTTTTTTTTTTTTGAATTCTTGATCTTTTAAGAGTTTTTAATTTTAATTTAATTTTATTTTTAGGTTAAAATTATGAATTAATTGATATTATGGTCTTGACAAATGCCTTCAAAAAAAATAAAAGTAACTTTCTAAATTAAAAAATAGCATTATATATATATATATATATATATATATATATATATATATATATATATATATATTTAATAATTTAAATTAAAAAATAAGCCGGGAAAAAGTGCAAATAATTTTTATTTTTTAAAGGGAAATCAATTCCTTAAAAATAAGAAGTATAAGAAACAACTACCTTTCTATTTATTTAAATTTTTTTTGAAAAATATCGTATTCTCTTAAAAATGTGGGGAGGAAAATTTTAAAAGGGAAAAATTAGTTTTTTTTTTTTAATATAAAAAATTTATAAGTTTATTCTTTCCGATTTTTGTATATGATAAAAAAAAATATTTTAAAAAAATTAATAATTTTATGAGTTTTGTTTTATTTTTCTATGTGGTTGACAAACCTCAGATATCAGTGATCACTACGTCCACATAATATTTGTACCAATCATATCCATCTAAAGGGACTACTTCCTACCAATTCAACCACGAAGCCTAACCCTGAGAGTGTCAAGAGAATTGGACCTATGACTTCATAATAGTGAAGGTTATTACTGACATTGACTCGACCAATTGAGCTTACCCTTGGGACTAAATTTTTTATACAAATATAATAATACGGAAGTTTTTATTTATTTTTATTTTTTTACAATTATTAAAATTTAAAATGATTTTTTTGTTAAAGTTAACTAGTCTAACTGTTACTATGATATAGCATAAAATATTATCGATATATCCTCCTAAATAATTGCTCTAGAACTAGCCTAGATCCATCTTAAATCCAAATCTACAAAGTGTCAAGAGGGATCAAGTCGAGAGTTAATATGGATTTAAGTTGTTACTCTTGCATTCCATAATGGATCTTCTCAAGCCTTTAAATAGACTTCCTCATAACAAATACGACGGGCTTGTAAACCACCGTCGATAAACTCATAAATTGACTAACTAAAACTTCTCTTAACTAGTTTGTGACCTAAAAATTTAATTTTAAATAATTTGTTTGAGTCAACATCACATTATATTGCATTACATAATGTTTTACAACATTGTTGCCATACTGGGTTGTAGAGTGTCTCTCAATTCAATCAAAACTTGGAATTAAAGATAATACATATTCATTATGATTTTCTTGCATGCCTTGTGCTAGTAGCTTGAGTTCTCAATCTACATGTTCAATTTCCACATTTCATAGATATTTTTGACCTATTCCTTCAATTTTTTCAACTTCTAGGGTAGATCCAATTCACATCCTAGGACGCGATAACACAAACTAACAACTTTTAGTTAATTTCCTAGGACCAATTGGTAAAACATGGCACATTCAACTTCAGGATTCACAATTTTCCTTTTCAATTGGGTCAAAATATCTAATATATCTACATGTCCTAAATTATGGCCTTCTTCTTGACTAGATTTTCTCAAGTGGGAGATAGCGAATTAATTATTATCCAAAAGCATGTAGCGTCTCCTTAGAATTAACATAGCTTTGAAGCCTCACACAAAAAGTAGCAACTAGGATGACTATGCTTAGACATTCTCTTGTACTCCCAAGCTTTGCTAAGGAATGTGCATGAGGTGGCATTGGTTCAAACATGTAATGGTATTGTTCTTGCCCCAAAAATGAGATATTAGTTTAATATAACATCTAGAAGCTCATAACAGAAGGGTCTATACCATAGGGCTCTTACTCATCTCTAGACCCAATACAAACCAAGGAGAAACAAATAACCTCCAAAATAATTGCACCTATACTTTGTGAATCCATCCCACTCCATTTATGAATTTTCTCCACCATTAATAGTAAATATGTGAAGGTCATGAGAGCTGGGGGTGTTAATGTACATCTCCTCACATTGAATGCATTGTGTCACTTGTCTTTCCTTGTGCCCTTCATGGTAAAATTGCTCTATGATTATCATTGATTAATTCAAGGGATATGTGTTAAGGACATTACTACACCTTTTATCCTGAAAATTGTCACATCAAAATGAGTTACTTCATTAACTAAGCGGTTTGCTTGTATATTTTGATCCCTTAGCACGTAGAATAATTCTACTAATTCAAACTCCTTTTTTTTTAATTATGAGGATAAGGCTCTCTATTTTGGAATTATTGATAGTGGAGGAGTTGCATATATTCAATGATGATTTATGTGACTCTTATTAGCAAGAGGTTCTTGATCCTATAAGCATTAAGAGTCTTAAGACCTTGGAAGAGAGTTAATCCCTTAAGTTTGTTATTAGATGGTTCAACTAAACGTGAACTAAACCTCACTCAAAACATATTTAATGTTTTCCCCTGGGATCAAAGATGACCCCCTCACACTTGTCGACCCTTATTCCCTTTTTTTATTTGAATGGAGAAAAGACAATGTTAAAAAGAATCATTTCATTTCAAATATTTATGTTTTAGTATTTCTAAGATGATTATTGATGTAATAAGGTTGGGATATTCTTACATATCAGAGTCATATAATAGAATTATATTTACTCTAAATTTTATATTTATTTATGAGAATATATAAAATATCAACAAATATAAATATGCATTATTCACACATTTACATTCAAATTTATAATTAAAACTTAACTGGAAATTGAGAAAACCACTTTGTATGGACTAATTTCTTCATTTTAGTATTTTTATACAAAACATTTTAGTGGACCTTCTCTACCCCTCACACCCTTCCCATGCTCTTGTTATAACGAACAAAATATTTTAGTTGACCTTCTCTACCCCTCACACCCTTCCCATGCTCTTGTTATAACTATCATAGACCTCTTAGTGGATTTTCTCTTGTGATTGTTTAGACATTCCTTTTACACTTAAGCCAAAGTCTTGTCAAAGTTTCACTCTTTTTTTGGAGCCAAAGAAAAGGCCATTTGGCATTATGTATTGTTCTTTCATATTTTAGCCTTCATATAGAATTTTCAATTGCTATATTTTCTATTTCAACTTTAGCGACATTGCCATATGAAGAGATTTCAAAAATTAAATCCTAAACTTAATATTATTCATTAGGTAAATTGTTCTCTCTTGTGTTATCAAACAATCCACTAAAATTATTGTCCATTTAATTTGAAAAATGTATCCTTTTTTTCCAATAAATATAAAATACAATTACAAATCAAAAACTCAAAATAATTATATAATCAGATTTGAATTTGTGATAGATAATATTTTCATGTTTTGAGGTTAGAATTTTTACATTATAAAAATATGAAATTTCAGCTCAATGTAAAAAGAATAACATCAATGGATGGAAATATTACCTATGATGGAAAAACTATCTTTCATAAATTCAAATCTGATTAATATAATCTTAAAATTATTAAGTAGTATCAGATTAAAAACTTTTATTCCAATATTCTATATCCCCCTCCCCCCCAAAAAAAATTATAACCAATAAAATAAAATGGTGCTCTCATAAAGCTCCATATAATATGGAGACATCTATTGAAAAAAACATGCACCATTTGAGGAGAAAAGATGTAAGGTGTAATTGCGTGTCATTTAAATATAAAGATTTAACTCAGCATGTTCATAGCCATTCAAAAAAGCATGGATCATACGATGATAAAAGATAAAAGACTGCGTAGTTAGATTGCAGTTCTTAGATATTACAATGATGAGAATCGAATCCTTCATCCTTGTCCTCGTACAGCTGAACACTCTTTAATGTGATTGCAACTTTGTGGGCCCACAATGTCTTTTATTTCGAAACCAACAGGGCACCATCTAAAAGAATGGCAAGTGACTCCGTAATTTTTTTAATGAGAATTTACGGATATGTTGAAAGGTTTTTTTTTTTTTTTTCAATTATTATAATTGGATTATAAATTCAATGGTGGCACATTTATTAATGGAGTTGTTTTTAGTGCGACTTTTTGAAGTTTCAAGTGCTGCAATCTGGTGAAAATTTTTGAAGTAAAATCTTGGTTTTTGTTATTCAAACTGGTTTTTTGACTCCATATATGGATTCAGCACCCCCAAAAACCTCTAGGGCACTTCGATTGTGCAAAGTTAGCAATCAAAATTCTCTTTTCAATAAATTCCTGCCGAAATTTAGAGAAATTACACCGTAAAAAGTCACCGTAAAAGCCTTCAAAAAGTCGCACTAAAGACTACTCGTTTATTAATTGTTATATGCCTATCTATTAATTCTACACTATAATGAAAAAATATATTATCTAAAATAATATAATGATTCATAAAAAATAGATATTCATTATTATCTAATATTTTGATTTTTTAATTATTTATTTATTTTTTAAATCAAAGAAAAGTTAATTATAATTATATATGATTTAAAAATCCAAAGAATAATGGATGGATCTTTGAAGATTTTTATGACAGTTATGGTTTTTCTTTAGCCGATTAATCTGTACTCTGAATGTGTGTATTTCTTTGTAGATTTATGTGGTGTGGCTTTTGTATCCTAAACAATGGTAAATCGTCATGATTTAGTGGAGAAGAAAATAACTCTCACAGGAATACCAATTGATTCTACAAGTTCTTTCTCTCAAGAAGCTCAAGCTAAGGTTTCTTACAGTGCCATGTTGAAATTTGGATCTGTTCTTTTGACAATTCAAGAGGTGTCCTCCTTTGATGTTCCCTTGGGGGATGCAGTTTCAGTTTTTTTTTTGTTATTATTATTATTATTATTATTTCCAGAACAAGGTTTGGTATATAGATTTAATGGGTTATGGTCACAGCTGGTTGATCTCCAAAAGTGGATTTTTGATTCATGGAAACCTCTATTGTATGATGATATGGATATTTATCCAATGGCTCAACGTTTCTTCTTGTTGTCTTTGACAACCATGAGGATAGGAAGATTATTTAGGATTTTGGGCCTTGATTTTTGGGAAGTGTTGGTCTCTTCATGTAGCCCTTGTCTCATCTAGTTACAGTGACAATCTCCTCAACTCCAATTTGGGTAAGACTCTCAAACCTTCCCCTGCATCTTTAGAACCCCCATTCATTAACTTCTATTGGAAAAGCAATAAGGAAATTTTGTTGTTGTGGTTCAAAAATTGAGCATTTCCTCAATACCTATGCTTGAATATGCGTGGAGATGGATTTTTATAAATCTTTTCCTGCTGAGATAAACTTAAGGGCTCCAGATTATGTATAGGTTCAGAAGTTTGACTATGAAAATGCTTCATTCCAATGTCGAGTGTGTTATGAAATGTGCATGTAATCAATAATTGCCTAAATGACTACATTATAATAGAGTCCAGAAATAGTGAGAGGCCCAACATTAGAGAAATTTTGAGGTAAAAAATGGGCCTCAAAACAAAAATATACAACAAAAAACAACTTTACAAGAACCAATAGGATTCAATATGATGATGTCAACCATGGTGAATGATTCACCATTTTTGGAGTAAAAAGGTAAAAAGATAAATAAAAAATAAAAAAATAAAAAATAAACTATTTTTCAACTCATATTTTCAACTTATTTCTATGTGATTTTACTCAAATTTCGAGCGAGAGCACTCGTTGGATGTAAAATTTAATTTTTCATTCAAGGAGTACCTATGTTGCATACTTTTGATGGACCCTACTACACAAAAATGTGAAATACATGAAAAACGTGATTGCAATCACGTTTTTTCATGTATTTCAGATTTTTCGTGTAGTAGGGTCTATCGAAAATAAACAACATGGGTACTCCTTGGATGCAAAAATAAATTTTGCATCCAACGAGTGCTCCTACTCGAAATTTGAGTAAAATCGCAGGGAGATAAGTTGAAAATGCGAGTTGAAAAAAGTAGTTTTTTGTTTTTTTCCCTCTAAAACTCGATGATGTAATCTAGTCTTATTTTATTATTTCAACTATTATTTTTTAATATTCCTTAGGAGGCCCATTTTATACCTCAAAATTTATCTAATGATGGTAGGAATATGCTCAAATATAACATGAAATTGTATACAAAGAAGAAGAGATCTAGGACATGGAGGAAGCAAAATAAAGTCAGGAAGAAGTGCATGCCAAAAAGGATCCACTGAAGGAAGTAAAATATAGATAGGAAGAAATTAATGTCAAAGAGGACCCACCAAATTCAAAAATAGAGGAGGACCAAGCCCAACAAACTCTTGGGAATTCTGGATCCCGCATTGAACTCTCAAGAAACAAGCCTGAAAATGCAATTTCTTGGGTTGATAAGGCATATGGAAAAATTGATAATTGCAACAAAGACCACTATCATTGGAAATGTGCTCACTACAGAGAGGATAGAGATTGGGGGGGGGGGGGGTGGGGTGAATTAGTAGTGACAAGGTTTTCCAATTACTGATTCACAATCACAGATTATACCATTAGTAGATTAGCTCATATAATGCATTAACCAGCAAAGTAAATACCATGACCATCAAATGAAAGCCATAATACAATCAAACAATCACATGCACAATAGACACAAGGATCTCTGGTGGAAAACCCACTTCGTGTCAAAAACCACTCTTTGTTGTTTTTGTTGCTATGCTTTAAATTTTATTAATCAACAAATCAATTTGCATCAACATAGTTGGCTATGTCTAGCAGGGAAGTTTATCATATGACATCAACTTCGTGAAAACCCATCCACTAAAAGCCTCTACCCCCAACAAGCCTCACCCAAAACCCATTGGACTATGAGAATGATACTTCCTCTACTGAAGCTACTGACACCCATCAACAAGGAACACCCATCCCTTCTTCACCATCTCGATCTGTTGATCATTAGGGCCACATTTTATAATATTTCAAATTTTACCCCTGCACAAGACAACAACAACTTTCTCACTTTGATAACCTCAATACATCAACATCATCTCAATCAAACAAACCCAATACATCTCAATCAACTCAACTAGAAGCATACATAAGTTATGGCTCTCTAAAATCAACACACAAGACCTCACACATACAATTCTGCTCATAATGAAACATGCAACGATAACCTCTAGCATACTCTCAATGCAACTCCATTTCTGAGCCAATCATAGAATTAATACGACAACCATTCACATAAAAATGTTTACACTGCAATCACACATAATTTTGCCATGCAATTCACCATTGATATTGCAATCATGAGTATGTTAGCATCACCATATAAGGATTCATCACTCTATCACTGCACTGAAAACTCTATTGTGAAAACTACAATCACATAAATATTTTTCCTCTAAATATACTCAGTTGTAGAACCTGCAAATTCTGTCACAATTAACAAATCAAACTTTGTCTATCTGAACAATATATGATATCTCCATGAGTATCCTCACTCTTTTATCTCAATATATTAACTATGTGTGTGCACATATCTAAAAAGCCAACCTCTGCATAATTATGTTCTGTAGAAGGTCACCCTTTGTTCTCTACACAAAGCTCTGCTCCTTTTCTCTACAAGCAATGGTCAATCTGCTCTTCGTTTAAACAATTTTTGGCACAATCTCCACTACTACTTCATTAAGGAATTCCCACTTAAAAACTCATTAAAACATGTTGTTTTAGTCAATTAGAACATTTAATGAAAATTATTGTACAAGAAACATCATAAAACCAAATAAATTATCCGAGATGCATGAGGAATCCAAAGAAAATTCATCTACAAACACAGCCATTGGCACAAAAAAACTGAAACTCGATTGTAGTTGTATGGATAAGCCTTGTTCCCTGCGACTGGAAGTTTCATTCGAATGGACATGCTTGCAAGGGAGTGACTGAGGCAGAGGATCAAGGAAAACACAATTTCTTCAACTCAGAATTGCCTCTAACTTCTTGATCAACATATCTAGCATCTGTAAATCTTTTCCAATCCGTGACAAGTCTCAAAACCATCTTTGCAACCTCCTGATGAGGTTATACACGATGTAGTCACAATATATGCAAGAACCAACTCATGAGAGAAAAAACTATATAAAGTGGCATAAAACATGAAGCTCAGTGGTAGATGGGATCATGACAACCTCTTCAACACCTTTAGACATCAATAGGATTCCAATCCATAAGTCAGGAGCATCAAGGGAATCTCAAGGGAAAAACTAAAAATATCATCCAACAATCAAGATCATATAAACACAAGCATCTTCTACATGGAGACCTAGTTGACCAACCAACCAAAAAAACCATCAAAGCACCTACAACATAAACATTTTACATAGCAACCATAGGGACCAATACCATCAAGAAATCATACCATCTCCAACACAAATTCTAGGTTGACATCAATGCCAACAATCACCTCATCACAACATCGCTCATGTAATATTCCCATTTAGCCCAAGCTAATGGGAATATTCATTTTTGTTTCATTTTTCTGTTGTATGAATAAATGTGTAAAGCAGGACAATAAAAACTCCTAAAACAACAAATAAATCAATGCCACATGTGAACAAGGCTAAATCTGGGCTAACTAAATGAGCACCAGGGCTGAATGTTTTGATTGGGTCAACCAAGACCAAATCAACAACGTTGTCTTGGAGGAATGACCATCAATGAGGCACAACGCAATTTTAGTTGGAGGTGGCTCATGTGAAAAGAGCTATTTCATTGAGATGGTTTAGGGTTTTGCAATCTCTCAATCTAATAAAAGGAAGAGGAGGACATCATGAGAAGGTTGTTGATTGATATCACATTTCTGAAGATTTTTTTTGTTTATACATTTCTTATTCTCTTGGATGTTTAGCAGAGAATAGTGTTGTTTAGCACTGGGCGTTCCTGATCGGGAATCCCACCTCTTTCCTTGAGAGTCCTCTTGGAAGAGTTTTCCATTTCTTGTCCACTATCAGGCATTTGGCCAAGCTCTTCTTCCAACTACAACACAGATTCTGTTGAGGGTTTGGTTGTCTTTGTAAGCTACAACAAGTGGAGGCTAGATATACTCAGATCTAGGCCATTCTAGTGCCTATTTTCAGTGGGAAAGGCTTCTATCCCATTGGAAAGAGAGTATTGGATGATTGGAGCACAATTTTCAGATCTTGGCTTGAGGCCAAACATGTTCTAGAGCCTACAACGCAATTTTTATTCTAGTACTATGTTATTTGCAAGGGTATAGTTGCAGGGTTTTTTGGCACACTTTTGGAGGAGAGATTTCTAGTGTTGGGGATCTTCCCTTCACTATGGAGATCCATGGATTTCAGATTTATTCCATGTCATTTCAGATCTGATCTAAAAACTGTTATATCTGCTTCATAATTTCTGAATATTCCTGCAGATCTGCTGCATAAGATCTCATATCTACTCCATGTATTTCACTTTTTGCTGAAAACCCCAAGGGGCATTTGAAGAGGAGCCTATCTAGTGTACATATCTGTTATAGATCTAAATTTTTGTACACGGATCTGCTCTAGATCTGAAGTGTAATCCACTGTTGTTTCAACCAATAAAATAACGTTGTCAAGCTTATTCAGTCATAATGTATGGTTGCAGCACCTCATTTTTGAGGGTTTTATTCTATAAAGTCTTCTATTTCCTATTTTATATCTCATGGGCTTCAATATATATCTAATTTGTTGTTGTAAATGTAAATATTGAGCCTCCATATTGGCCTCTTGATCTTACTTAGCTGAACTGTGTTATTTATTTACAATATTGTTTAATACTGCTGCATGTTTCCCATTTGGAATATTACATTGGTATCCGAGTAATCATCTTGGCACAGCCTGTAAGAAGCCAATATGTCTTCAGAAGAAGAAGAACCTCTTACTAACAGAGAGAAGATGTATCTAAAAAGAAGACAGAAGAAATTTGATTACACAAATGATGATAGAGACAAGGGTAAAGCCCTTGAATCTGGAAGTGATGAAGAAGGAAAGGACTTTGCAAAGATCCTTTTGAGAGCCATGCAAGATCTTGCTAGAGAGATCAAAGAGATGAGATTGGACATAATCAAAGAATCTCCTAAGATATTTCATCTTGGAGAAAGCTTTGGCATATCTCACCACTGGAAAGATCAACCAGTGCATCAGCCACAAGTATCCTAACGCTATACCATGCCTACATTTTTGGCTGTGGGAAATGAAGGGTTTCAAGTGCAAGCATCCCTTGAAGACTACTTTGAAGAATATGAGTCTCAAAATTAGAGATTCAAAGATCACTTGAGTTTTCAAGGGTTCTGTCACCTGAAGGACAAGAGAAGACCAAGGCATCAACATAGAGATGGTGGATTCACTCAGAATCATGATCAACATCACTCTATGGTTAGATTATTTTTACCCAATTTTGATGGGTCATCCAAGTGTTCTGCCAAAGCTAGGGTAGAAAAACTTGACATCTACTTTCAGTTGAACAAGGTCTCTGAGATGGAGGCTATCAAGATTGCAGCGCTGCACTTTGAAGGTGAAGCACATGATTGGTGGTTCCATGGTTTGTCTACATTGGGTCATGCCAATGTGACTTCTTGTTCAAAGTTCACTAGAAGGCTGGTGGAAAGGTTTGACATAAGAGATCTAGAGGCACCATTCATGAGCCTTGCAAAGTTGAAACAATAAGGTAATACAGAGTCTTACATTTCTGAATTTTTAAGATTATCAATCATGGTTCATGATTTGTCTGCAGCAAGAAGGGTGTACATGTTCATAGATGGTTTAGATGACCTCTTCATGGGTTGGTAAAGTCTACCGAGCCCACTTCTCTGCATGATGCCATTGAGAGAGCTAGAGACCTTCAATATGCCTTTCCAAAAGCAAAGGCAAACTTTCAACATAAGCCCTCTTTTCCTTCTAAAGGAAAAGAAGAGAAAGCTGCTCCTTCAAAGGAGAGCTCATACAAGAAGCCTCTTGATGATGAAGTCCAGAGAGATCTAAGGAAGAAGAAGCCATGCTTCACTTGCCAAGAATCATGGGCACCGGGGCATAGATGTGCTGCTGGAAAAGCACATTACATAGAGGTCTTCTCATATATTGAGGAGGAAGAAGAAGATGAACCAAGAAGGGATCACAACGCTGACACTGGGGGAGGAGATCCAACACCATCAGGAGATGGGAATGGAGCATTTGCTCCTATTGGAGGAACTCTTGCATATTTGAGGGGAGTACCTAAGTACTTGACCTTAAGAGTTCAAGGTTCAATCTTGAATCAAAGGGTTTCTGTATTGATTGATAGTGGGGCAACTCACAATTTCATTGATGCTCATCTTGTACAAAGGAGGGAAATACCCACTGATACTTTTGAGGTATTCTTTGTTTTGGTCCTAAGAGATAGAACAATGCAATGCATGCATTATGTCCCATCACTTTTAGTCACCATGGGTACTTGCACTTTGGTTGATCACTTCTTTGTGGTTGACATACCAGACACCAATGTGATTTTGGGTGTTCAATGGTTGATTACATTGGGGAAAGTCACCACTGATTGGGATGCTTTACAAATGGAATGGGTGGATAAGAAGAGTGGTGAATCTCAAATGATCAAAGGCATGCATAATTACCCCTCACATAACACTTCCACATAGAAAACAGAGATGGATTTGCACAGTGGAAGCAAGGACCTTACAGTCCCATCTATTATGTTCATGAGATTTCTACATGGGACACTCTTATCTAGTGGAAAACCACCTGGGAGGCCACCTAATTCAGATTTGGTGGGGGAGGCCTCACAACATCCTGCTCCAAGTTTAGATCCAGGAGGGATTGGAGCACTTGAAGACAAAGCTACAACGCTGGGAGACTTGGGCAAGCTCAAGAAGGAGGGGGGTCTTCTTCCCTTATCATCATCACCCACTCTCATTTTTGGATCTGCGATGTGTGGGGGAGAAGAATGGAAGGAATGGCCTTCCAACACACATATTTGGCATGGGAGATGTCAAGGAAGAGATCAACAACATGACAGACATTTTTGTTGATATATCATCATCACTGTCATTGTTGAGAAATTTAGATCTATATTGGAAATCCCAATTGTTGGTGGATTATTCCAGAGATCTTCACGCTCGTGTGATACTTGATGACCAGCTACATGAAGAGGGTTATCTAGTCCATGAAGGAGTCATCTATCATCATGGTAGAATCTTCTTGTCTAGAGCTTCTAAGCTCAAGAAGAATTTGTTACAAAGGGCTTACCAATAGTTCTATTTCAGCCATATGTATTCCATGAGGATCTACAACATCATCATGAGGAGCTTTGATTGGGAAGGCTTAAAAGAAGAACTATATCATCATTTTCAAGAATGCATGTACTATGTGGAGTTGGGGCAGCAACATGACTCCATGAAGGGGTTATTTCAGCCATCTCTTCCTTCTTTTCAAAGAGGAGAAAGATCCACGCACCACTCCATTTGTATGAGGAGTATTGTTGGTGAAGAATCTGATAATGTAAAGCATGTTTTATTTTCTGATTGTACATATTCTTTCACCATGTTTATGCAGGCCATGGCTCCAAGGAGGAGTGATACATCATGTAAATCTCATGGCAAACTTTGGGCCACAAAAATTTCTGAATTTGGCCACTCCCTTGATGAACAAAGGGATATTTTCCATCATGATGGGTGCTTCCCAAAGGCACCAAACATATCTCACACTTTCAGCCATAGTGAGATAACATGGGCAGCAAGTAAGTGGTGGGAAAACCACTTACCATACCTTGATCTGATGCAGGCAGGAGATGCACTGCGCTGGTACCATATGTGGGATTATGACCCACCTCCACATGTTCAAATTCTATTTGTATGTATGTAGTTTTTCTCCCATAAATTAATGATATACTTGTACTTTTTATGGGTATGTATGGAAAGAGGATGGGAGGCATGTATGTACCACATGGGATGAAGGTTCTCCATGCACCTTATGTTATATGTTACAGGGAGAGCATTGGTTCAGCCATGTTTGTTTCATTTGAGTTATTGACTCCTTGTGGGATGGAGTACTTACATCTCATAGGAAATTTGGAGGAACAATTCATGGAGGGTTGGATTGGTGAACACTTAACTTATGGAAGAAGCTTAACACATGATGATGGTGTCACCAATGGAGGAGGAGAAGTGTTGCAGCACTCACCCTATCAGTTGCTTGAGGACAAGCAACATTTTGGAGGGGAGGACTGTAATATTCCCAATTAGCCCAAGCTAATGGGAATATTCATTTTTGTTTCATTTTTATGTTGTATGAATAAATGTGTAAAGGAGGACAATAAAAACTCCTAAAGCAACAAATAAATCAATGCCACATGTGAACAAGGCTAAATCTGGGCTAACTAAATGAGCACCCTTAGGTGTGAAAGGGGCTAAATGTTTTGACTGGGTCAACCATGAACAAATCAACAACGTCGTCTTGGAGGAATGGCCATCAATGAGGCACAATGCAGTTTTAGTTGGAGGTGGCTCATGTGAAAAGAGCTATTTCATTGAGATGGTTTAGGTTTTTGCAAGCTCTCAATCTTATAAAAGGAAGAGGAGGATAGCATGAGAAGGTTGTTGATTGATATCATATTTCTGAAGATTTTATCTGTTTAGACATTTCTTATTCTCTTGGTTGTTTAGCAGAGAATAGTGATGTTTAGCACTGGGTTTTCCTGATCGGGAATCCCACCTCTTTCCTTGAGAGGCCTCTTGAAAGAGTTTTGTATTTCTTGTCCACTATCAGGCATTTGGCCAAGCTCTTCTTCCAACTACAACATATATCCTGTTGAGGGTTTGGTTGTCTTTGTAAGTTGCATAAAGTGGAGGCTAGATCTACTCAGATCTAGGCCATTCTAGTGCCTCTTTTCAGTGGGAAAGGCTTCTATCCCATTGGCAAGAGAGTATTGGAGGATTGGAGCACCATTTTCAGATCTTGGCTTGAGGCCAAACATGTTCTAGAGCCTACAACACATTTTTTATTCGAGTACTGCGTTATTTGCAAGGGTATAGTTGCAGGGTCTTTGGGCACACTTTTGGAGGAGAGATTTCTAGTGTTGGGGATCTGCCCTTCACTATGGATATCCATGGATTTTAGATTTATTCCATGTCATTTCAGATCTGATATGAAAACTATTATATGTGCTTCAGAATTTTTGAATATTCCTGCGGATCTGCTGCATAAGATCTCAGATCTACTCCATGTATTTCACTTTTTGCTGAAAACCGCAAGGGGCATTTGAAAAGGAGCCTATCTAGAGATATAAATTTTTGTACAAAGATCTGCTCTAGATATGAAGTGTAATCCACTACTGTTTCAGCCAATAAAATAACGTTGTCAAGCTTATTCAGTCATAATATATGGTTGCAGCACCTCATTTTTTAGGGTTTTCTTCTATAAAGTCTTCTATTTCCTGTTCTATATCTCATGGGCTTCAATATAAATCTGATTTGCTGTTGTAAATGTAAATATTGAGCCTCCATATTGGCCTCCTGCTCTTACTTAGCCGAACTGTGTTATTTCTCTGCAGTATTGTTTAATACTGCTGCATGTTTCCCATTTGGATTATTACAGCTCATCACAACATCAACGCCAAAAATCTCCCCCTTTGGCATTGATGGCAACCCCTAGCCGAACCATCCAGGCAACCTCATGAAGAATTGAATTCCTCATTTTCTCCCCCTTTGACATCAATGGCAAAGGGGGAAACTCAACAAAGCCAACATATCAATGAAAGAAGCACTCGCCCTGTCAATCTCAACATCGTTCCAATACAAAGATGATGCAAGCCAATGAATAACTTCCAATACAAGCTCCCCATGAACATATAAAGGGGTTGTATGAACATCTCTTGGAATGTTGAACGTGTAATCTTTGATGCTACTAGTTCCTCTTTGTCATATTCAAGAAGCTTTCTCCTCATACATCAATGCTTTGACCAACGTTTCCCAATGATGAACAATAAGATACAAGGCATGATACAAGGTTGAATGAATGACAATACAAATCTTTACAAAGCATCTAGCTAGTTGAACTATGATTCCTCTCTCATCTATGAAAGACACACACATGACCCAACCATGACTCATAACAAGGATGTGATAATAAATGGCTACTCAAGAACTCCAAGAGCACATACAAGACTGTATTTTTGACACCAATTAGCCCAAACATGGTTGTAACAATTATCATCACACACACACACTCTTGACCCATGACTCTCTCTCTTTACTATTTTTCCAATATATGATTAACTCAAATACAACTCCATATGAATGAATAAAAATGAATAAATGGCTATGGAATTGAGAGTACACAACTGTTATGAAACATGATGAACAAATACAGCTCCGATCAATTCCTTCTAGGAATCAAGGCCACCATTGTACAACGTGAGACATGAGGTACTAATCTCATATATGAATCTATCTTTTGCCAAAAATTCTAATGGAGAAAAATAAAACCATATGCATGTCATGAATGAATGAATGACATCAATAAGCCTAAAAATATTCAACATTTTGATCATATCCAAAGAAGCAACAACAAATGTGTAATATCACATGTAAATGTAAGCACCCTTGCAAGCAACATTTAACATAGAGATCCTTCTTCCCTGCAGAGCATGTGATCCTCATATAGGAATTCTATACTCCATGACAAAGCAATAATGAGACGATAAGAAACATGTATTTGATATTCAATCACTTGGGCCATGATGGAAACTTTTAGAAGAAACAACAATATGTGAACTCATAGGTAGATAAGACAATAGGAAACAATATAAACTCACTTTCACAACAATGATAACAATAGAAGCATATGCAAATCATGATCTCTTTGACCAAAATAGTAGCTAGAAATAACATGTGAACTAGTATTAATATAGAGCGGTGACATAAAATCATAGAGCAGCAACATAACAACCACCATATCTAAACTTATATGTAGCATCGGCAAGTACATGTCTTCCAAAAAGAGATAAGAGATCAATCTTCAACAGAAACATAACAAGTGGATCTCTCAAGTAGAAAATGAAGCATATCATAGCAAAAATAAACTCAACAACAACATTACCCTCAACCATTGCAAACATCATCATTCATATCATGGTAATAATATCAGCACTGTACTATGGCTATCAGCAACAACAATATAGAATAGATAACGGTAGTAAAATCCCCAACAATATCAATCTAAAATAAAGGCAGTGACATGAGTATGAGAAAGAACAGTAACAACAACAAAAAACTCGAAAATCAACTCCATGAATACCATCAACACTCTCCAATCAAATGAAAAATTGCAGATACATTACAAAAGCGTGTTAAACAAGTGTTTTTAATGTATTTTATATTTTTATTAATGTGTGTCTTCTCAAAAGTATGCATAATGGGTACTCGTTGGATGTGGAATTTAATTCCGCATCCAACGAGTGTCTACACTTGAAATTTGAGTAAACCTATAAGGAGATAAGCCAAAAATACAATTAAAAAAAAGTATTTTTTCTTCTTTTCCCTCCAAAATATCTACATGTACATCATTTTAAATTTAAAGGATTTTGATTGGTTTATATATTATGACATGGAAAATACATGAAAAGTTCATGGGCACTTTTAGGCTGAAATTTCCTCTAACGATTTTTAAAGATAGGCATAATAAGGCTTTGCATCCAAAGCTTAGGGAAGCAATGCTTTACAACCAAATTGAGATTCAGCTTGTGGAGATGAGGAATGTGGATATATCTTCCCATTTTAAAGATCTCAGTTTGGTATACTTCAATATATTTAGCTTGCCCATTAGCGAGCTTATTAATCCTAGACTCAACGTCTTCCAGAGAAAATATATCTTCCTTAATAGGAGTGTTTAAGATTATTCCCATGGTGTTCGGAGAGTCATACAAATTCTTAAGATAGTTGTCCAAATTTTCGAAGGGAAATAATGATTATCTTTAGTTTTGTGAACAAGCACATTCCGCCAAAACTTTTTGGGTGCAACTTTAGAAAGGTGGATAAGATGCTCTTGTCTCTTATTAATATATGACCTCTTCTTCCTTTTGATGAGATCTTTGTATATACTTATATTATGAAGATTAATGATTTCATTAGGAGCATCTCTAATCGATTTCCTAGCAATTTTATAGTCCTTGTCATACCAAGGATTGGAAGTTATATTATGATGCTTATACGAAGTCTCATTAGAGAACTTGCTAATGGTATTAGAAAGGGTAGTATTAAATTGGTGTTAAATTTGATCAAAGTTGTTATTATAAGTTAGGGATCCTTAATCCCTTTCTAAATCCCTTAAGAAAAGGTAAAAATTACTGCTATCGAAGCAAATGTGTCTCTTTCTTTCCCTGGTCTCCTACATGTAGGTGTTATGCATAACAATATTGAGGGATAAAGACAAAGGTATGTGGTCAGAGTCAGGCTCGAACCTGTTAAGTAGCTCAATGTTTGTAATACGGTCGAGGACATGGGTGTCAGAAATTGCATAATCCACGACACTGCTACCCAGCCCATGGAAACAGGTCATCTGACCAGAGGAAGGCCACTGATTAATACCATTACAAATGATTAGGTCCTAGGAACTAGAAATTTTTAGGAGCTCGGTGCCGAATAAGTTCTCAATTATGTCTTTAGAGTTTCTCTTGAATCTATTAGCTATGTTTCCATCTTCATCAAGCCAGAAGGGGTTGGGGCTAGTTGTTACTTAACATAGTAGCTTGGTTAGTGGCAGTTATAGCATTAAAGTCCCCAAGAAAAATGATATTACCTTCATTCATTAGGTTGTAGATGTCCTTTTTAAGGTATTTAAAGGACAATTCTTATCCAAATTGTTTTTCTTATTGAATGTAGTGCTTATAGGAGCGAAATAGCAGACTGCAAGAAATATCCTATTGGTGGTAGAATCAGAGATCTCGATCCAAATGTACTGATTGAAGGGGTCGATTTTATGAAGTCATATGTGAGAGGAAACAATGTTCCTTATATAACAGGCTATACCACCAAAAGCCCTCCTGGAGGATTTCTTATTCCATGTTGGTCAAAGAGTGAATCTGTTAAGGTGAGGGACCCTAGATTCGTCATGCTCCCAAGTTTCAACTAAAAGAATTAGATCAATATCCCTCGGGATCCAAATTAACATAGGACATTTACACCATGGAAAGCCATGATAATTTCAGAAGATGATCCTCAGTGATGCTAGTCCCTATTTATCACTCGTGTTTGGGACTCTATCTCTAATAATAACTTTCTCATTCCTAATAATTATTAATAATTAATAATTGTTAAAAATTATTACTAATTAATAATTGTTAAAAATTCTTACTAATTAATAATTGTTAATAATTAATAATTATTATAATTTTTTTTTTTTTTACAGAAATAGTTATAGTTTTATATTAAAAACTTAGCTTGAATGCCTTAGATCGGATTACAAAATTTGGAACCAAAGTCCAATTTTCCTCGTCTATTAGGAATTCTATTACCCGGATACTTATATGCTGATGCTTCTTACATTTGGTAATCGAATCAATCTCTGAGATTTTCCATAACTTGTCAATACAAACAAACTGCTGAAATAAAATGCAATAAAACATGAGGACCAAAAACTAAGGGATCAGATCCCACTCTTCATCCCCGTCTCTTAAAAGAGTGCCGACAGAAAGAAGAGAAACTTTATTAGCTTGCAAATCCGTGTCTTTGTTATTTTCCAGCAAAACATGGAATAAGATAACACTTTGAAGAGATTTAACCAGTTTTTTAATTCTTGTTACCAATCTTGCTAGCCTGAGGTCCCGAGGAACAGTGTTGTCCACAATAATTTTTATTAAGGATTGGGAGTCGCCAATAACAATCGCTTCTTTGATGCCGAATTCCTTGACTTGCTTGAGGCCTTGCAGCAGGGCTAGAGCTTCTGCTTGGGTGTTGGTATTGTGGCCCAAGAACTAGGCATACCTGTGCTCTATGTTTCCCTCCAAATTCTTGATGACACCTCCCACTCAGAATTTTCCGGGATTGCCTTTTGCAGCCCCGTCGAAGAATAAAGTATATATGGATTGCTTATTGATCCAAGTGGAGAAATCGTTCTCATTAAGTCTGATTTTCCATTCTTTGTTGATCTTACTCTGTCTTACTGCCACAAAAAATTGAAGGCCCATCGTACCGCCCCACTCCAAATCCTGATGGCTTAAATTTTTTTCCTCAAGCTATTTCCCCAAATTTTCTTTCAGCAGGCTCTTGATCTTGGCCATGATTATCTTAGCATTATGCACTTTTCCTTGAAAGATTCTCTTATTTATTTCCAGCCATATTTTCCAACAAAAAATATTTGGCAAGGAAAGCCAGGCTGCCTTAAAAATATCGTTGTTTGGGAAGCCTCTCGGATAGTTGTGCAATTAGTTAGCAAACAGATTTTTGATGGAGGAGGGGGTTGCAACATTATCTCCCCAAGGTCCCAACACCTCTCCCTAGATTTATTTTGCGAAATTACAGTCCAACATTAGATGGTGGGCATTCTCCTCATTTTCAAAGTACATCGAGCACCTAGAGGGCCCATGGAATCCCATTTTCTTAAGCCTATCCTCTGTCAAAATTCTATTATGGCACAAGAGCCAGATGAAGAAATCATTTTTCGGGATGGTATTCTTTCTCCACAGTCCTTTCCAAATCACTGGACAGGGTAGGACGTGCGGTAATTCCTTCAATTTCGCATATCCCCGTGCCATCGTGTAGCTCCCAGAGCAATAGCTCCACCCTCTCTTGTCCTACCTCCTTACATGAATCGGGGCCTTTCCTTTTAGATTTGAGATCAAATCGTTCCAGTCTTGCTTCAATTCTGGCGGAACCTCCAGCTGCTTCCATTTTTCCCATTCGCTGCCTTCCCAGCACAAAATATCCCACAGTGTGTTCAAACCTGAGCTCAACATCCAGATTCGCAACTCATTTAGTTCTTGGGTATCGGCAAGAGGGGCCTCATTATAATACTATCTTCCCAAACTCCTATCTGTTTTCCATTTCCTAGAATCCAGTAAGCATGTTGTTGAATCAATTGGATAGCCTACACGCATAGCTTGCGCAATTGCGATCCAATTTTTGTAAGAGGAGCTCTGTCTAGACTTCGTTTCCTTTTCCCACTGAAATATTTCTTCCACAGAGCTTTTTGAGCCCATCCTGGCTTTGTAGCGATTTGTCTCCATATGATCTTAGCCCACAGTGCAATGTTTTGGGTGTGCAAATATTTTAAATTCAATCCCCCTTCCATTAATGGCTTGGTGAATTTGTTTGAGCTGACTAGAGACTTTCTCTTTTCATTTTGCTTACCTAATTTCCAGAAGAACCTTCTAACGAGCTCTTCCATTTTTCTGAGAATGCTGATAGGAGCTAACAAAGCAGAGAATTGAAATATCGACAAACTGTTAAGGACAGATTTGATCAGCATTGTTTTCCCTGCTAGATTGAGCCATGTGAATCCCCAGGCCTAAATATTGAGCTTAAATTTTTCTAACAGTGGGAGCCAATCTTTTCTAGTGGACTTTTTTTTGGAAGATAGGAAGGCCCAGATACGTGAATGAATTCCAAATGGTGGAGCCAACAAAACTCAAACACCTAGAGATAGCACTGAGAGCATTGATAGAAACATTCCAACCATAAATATGACATTTCACCTCATTTATCTTGTTTCCTGTAGCTTCGTAGTAGTCATCCAGAAGTTCTTTAAACCTTGTAGCAGAATGCACTGAGGCTGCACCCAACAGTAGAGAATCGTCGGCAAACAAGCATGGTTTATGTTCTTAACTCCTCTGGCAATGTTTAGGCCCAGGATCTCTTGGTCCAAGTGATTATTTTCTAGATAGAAGCTTAGGACAGAGGCTTGTATTACAAATAGGAGAGGGGAGAGAGGACACCCCTGACGAAGCCCTCTTGAAGTTTTAAAGAAGTCCACAGCTCGCCCATTCACCAAAGGGGTGATCCAAGGCTTGGAGATGCAGGCTCGAATCCAACTAATGAACTCTTGCCCAAACCCAAACTTGTGCAACACATAAAAAAGGAAGATGTGATGAACATGATCAAAAGCGTTAGCTAGTTCTAGTTTAACCACCATTCCCTTTTCTTTTTGTTGCATGCTTGAGTGAATCGCCTCTTGCACGAGGATAATATTATCCACAATATTCCTCATATGAACAAAACCTCCTTGGTTTCTCAAGATGATAGTTGGAAGAATACCTTTCAATCTATTGGCTATCACTTTGGTTATCAACTTGTAACCTATGTTGCATAGAGAGATAGGTCAAAATCTGTTAAAAGCACTAGCTCTCCTTTCCTTCAGAATAAGGGAAAGAATGGTTGAGTTCATGCTGCCCCCAATTTTCTGACAGGCTTGGGACTTCAAGACCATCTTATGCAGATCCTTTTTAACCATCTGCCTACAAACTTGAAGAAATATAGTCATGAAGCCATCCGGGCTGGGGGCTTTGTATGGCTCCATAGAAAAGAGAGCAACCTTTATTTCCTTTCTAGAAACCTTTGCTTCTAGCTGTTGATTCATCCTGTAGGTTATCATGGAAGGAACCACTTCCAAAAAATTAGAATTCTGACCCAGAACATCTTCTTCACTGTAGAGATTTTTAAAATGAGTGAAAGATGCCCTTTTAATGCTTTTGATGTCATTGTGGCTTATGGAGTGTTCCTTGATTTCTGAGATAGAGTTGAAGCTTCTTCTCGCTTATGTTTGTTTATGGAAGAAGGAAGTGTTTCTGTCTCCCTCTTTTAGCCATAGACTGCGAGACTTTTGTCTCCAGAATTCTTCCTCATGTAGACAGGATTTATGAAATTTTTGTTGCAAATCTGCCTCCCTGTCTAGAGCTTCTTTCGAGATTTCTAAATCTTCCATCTGCAAGTGATGAAGCTCAAGACTATCTTGGTCTTGCTTCCTTTCTACCGCTGGATTAGGCAGAGTTTTGGCCCAACTTTTTAGGGCCAACTTTCACTCTTCTAAGCTTTTCCTCCCACACGAAGAAAGGTGACCCCTTGACAGGCATCCTCCAACTTTCCTTTACCTTGTCCATGAAGTCCAAGCTCTTGACCCACAGGGGGCTAAACCTGAATGGAATTGGGCCTAGATATCTTTGGGCTGACAATTCCAGCTTAATGGGCTTGTGATCTGAAACACTACATGGAAGGATATTCATCCTAGCTTCTAATCCTAATAGTAGGAAAGAACTTTGAACAAGAAATCTATCTAATCTTGTTGCAATATGCCCAGGACTGACTCTTTTATTCGACCAAGTATACTTACTGTTTGAGGACCTGATGTCGAGCAGGTCCCAGTCTTGAATGAGGTCCTCCACCCATTCCCTCATTGGATCCTTGACGATGCTCCCCCCTCACTTCTCAGACAGAAGTAAGGTAAGATTGAGATCTCCAGCAATAATGGTGTTTTCCAAATTCTCTACCTCGGATAAGTTTTTGATTAATTCCCAACATGCCTTCTTATCTCCCTGTGTTTAATGGTGCATACACATTGATGAGGATGAAAACATCCTTAGTATTATGGTGCTGAAGCTGCAAGAATAGCCAATGAGTGTTTTGAATCTCAGCGACCAGAGTGAACTTGATATTATTCCAAAGAGTGCCCAGTCCGCTCAAAGCTCCTCGAGCTGAGACGACCTTCCCTCCACCTTTGTTCCAAAATTTCTTGCTTGTTTGGAGGAAATATTTATCCTCCATTTTTGTCTCCTGAATCAGAAGAATATCTGGGGCTTCTATCCTTATTAGGATTCTTATGGCTTCTTCTTTCGTCTTGCTCCCCATGCCTCTGCAGTTCCAAGAGACTACCTCCATCACTTACTTTTTGAGTTTGATGAGTTCCTTTAGAGCCCTCACCCTGATTTATTGTCACCTTCAGAGTTCTTTCCAATAGCTTTTCAAGGGTTGGTTGGCTGCCTTGAAGTTTGTCTTTGTAAGTTTCTTGCTCTCTCTTTTCCCGGGCTAGCATTCTTCCTCTTGTTGATCTTCTAGTCGTTTTGGGTGATTCCCCTATATGTCCTTCCTCCTCTGTTTCCTCTGACTCTTGTTCTTCCTCTTTAGCTTCTGCATTCTTCTCCTTAAGGTTTTCTGGGGCGCTTTCTCCCTGCCTCGAGTTTGAGGGTGTCCCTTTCTTTGGGGTCACTTTCTTTTTCATTTCAAACTCTTGGACTTCCATTGAAGCTGACCTTAAGGGCCCAAACTTGTTCTCTTGACCCTTCGAGGGAGGATTTTGCTGATCAAGAGTAGGTTGGATTCCTTTACCTTTTGGAGACCCAGGAGAGTTTTGGGCCTTATGGGAAGACTTTGTTCTCTTAACTTGCTTCCAACCTTCCTCCTTTTCTTTATCCACCTCTCCATTGCTCGGAAAAATCTTAGCAAAGTGTCCGTATTCGTGGAATTTTTGGCACTTAAAAGGGAGCTACTCATAATCTAATTTTTGTATATGGGTCCAGCTTCTGACATTGTTTTTTATTGCCTCCGGAAGCCCCACCTCTAGATCGACCTCGACACATATTCGAGCACAGTCATATTGATCCTTATTGTTTGCCCGGTCTATGAATTTTCCCAGCGCGTTGCCTATATGCATCAAAGACTCCTAGTTCCAACAATGCATTGGGAGGTTCGGAAGCCTTACCCACACAGGAATGACCGACGAAACATCCTCTGCTGGATCAAAATCCGGCGATCACTTGTTTAGATACATGCCCTAAGGTCCCATGAAATAAGGCCCATTCCTAAAACTCAGATCCTTCTCCTCTTTTGAAATGAATTCAAATAGGAAGAAGCCTCTCCCTAAGAAATACGAGGTAACATTGTGCTCGATCAATGGTCTCTAGTTTTTTACAACCCAGGTCTCTGTTGTTTTGGGAGAGGACAAAAGTCTTGTAAGCTGTCCCACCAGGGCACGATCCGCAAGAGACAAGGCAACTTGAATCAGTCCCTCTGGTGGTAGGGAAACTGCTGGAATATCATCCAGCTTCTTCACAAAATTTGTGGCTTCCGATTTCTTATTTTTCGGCAGTGAAGCCAACAACGATCTGAACGCTTCTTCAACGGACAGAGGGGGAGGGTGATAAGGGGGAGGAGGGGTCTGGGACAAACCCAGTTCCTCCATGGCTGTGAAGGAGGGCATAACCCTAGCACCAGCAGGCTGCGCGCGCGCTTTCATTCAGTAGGCAGTGATCGTTATACAAAAACCAATAATTATTATAATTGTAATTATATTTATATTTATATTTACATTTATAATTATAATTATAATATTTAATTATTAATAATTAATAATTATAATAATAATTAATTATATTTATAATTGATATTCTAATTCTAATTCTAATTGTTAATTTTAATTATTATTAATTAACCATTAATAATTATTAACAATTATTAATATTTATATATTAATAATTATTAATTGTTAAACCCTAATTAATAATTTAATATTAATAATTAATAATTATTTATTATTATTAATTAATTAATTTTTATTTATAATTATAATGAACCATTATATTTACAATTAGAATTAGATTTATAATTATAATTTTTGTTAAAATTAATTATAATTATAATAAATATTATTATTAATTATTAACAATAATAATTATTAACAATTATTAATTATTAATACTTAATTTTTAACAATTAGTAATGGAGTTATGTTTAATGCGACCTTTAAGAGTTTCCGGTGGATTTTTTGGAAGGAATTTGATGGAAAAAATGAGGTGAAATTTTGATTTGTGTTATTTAAACTTGCTTTTTGACTGCATATATGGATTCAACACCCTGAAAACCCCTTAAGGCACTTCGATTATGTAGACTTTACCCATCAAACTTGTGATTACAATGAAATCGTGCCGGATTTAAACAAATTAGATCGGAAAACTTTTCAAAAAATCATTTTAAAGAGAACTCGATTATTAATAATTATTAATTAATTATTAACAATTATAATTATTAATTATTAATAATTATTATTTATTATTAACATTTATTAACCATTATTATATATTATTAATAATTAATAATAATAATTATTAATTATATATGCCTACGAGCGTTTATCAACCACATTTATTAATGTTATTGTGTTAATTACAATTACGATTATAATTAATTATAATTAATTGTTTATAATTATTAATTAATTTTAATTAATAATTAATTATAATTATAATTGTTATTAACCATTATAATTATAATTATAATAATAATTAATTATTATTAATTAATTAATAACAATTATTAATTATTAATAATTATTAATAATTCATAATTATTAACAATCATAATTATTATTTATTATTTATTATTAACATTTATTAATAATTATTATTATTAATAAATGTGGTTGATGTATGTTTATCACCATTTACCAACCACATTTATTAATGTGGTTGTGCTAGTTATAATTAACAATTATGATTACAATTAAAACCTGCATTTGCACTAGAAGGGTGCAAAGTCATGCCGATAGAAGCGTAGATGAATGTACAGTGACACATAGGTATCATTGAAAGAAATAAGGATGTGGACGTTGAAGACATGAGGAATCAGGAGGCTAAAATATTGGTAAAGTAGAGCTTTCCAAGTAGGTAAAAGTGCATTACAGAATCTGCAATATATCATATTTCTATCACCGAACTAAAAAATTAGACACATTACCATGACTAGCTTAAATAAATAAATATTTACTCTCTAAACAAATAAAAAACATAGGAAATTCAATATTTACTCTTGAAACTCTTTATTGGGGAAATCAATGGCTAATAGATACAAATAACAAACATAGGAAATCCAATATTTACTCTTGAAACCCTTTATTAGGAAAATGAACGTCAAATAGATACCTATTATTTCCTTGGCTACTTGGCCAATCTAGCCACATTGATACCAACTCTTGTTCTATGTTCTAACATCAATCTCTTCCAAAAGGCACTTCACAAACCGTCTCTACACTAAATCATAGATACATTTATAGAAAAGGCACTTCCCAAACCGGCTCCACACTAAACCATAGATACATATATAGAAAATTGTAAACTTTCAATCACAAAAAAAGCATTTATTTTCATATCTATGTTATTCAATCCTTCATCAAGTTTTCTATATTTAGAATACAAAGTACAACACTCCATCTATGATAAGGTTGGTCCACACATAGAAGGAGAAGAGCATGGCTCCTAATACCCGTCAACTTACACCACACAATGCTATCACTTGAAGATACACATGCATATTGAACATTTTCTCTTGATCTTTCATCACTACACCATCTCTGATAATTTTGATCCACACACGAAAACTTACACCACACAATGTCATTATTTGAAAGTGACATATATATTGAACATGTTCTCTTAAAAATAACATATAGAGAGAAATAAACCAGTGGTAGTGTTGTCGCGACACATATATAACAGAAAATGGTATAATAAAAAAACACTCAATAGTCTGTGTCATATTACATAATAATAATGGCCTGCTAAAAAGGAATGTGTGAGTGAGATGGTAAGATCTGGGAATGAAGCTAGAGATGTTAGGGGGGACTTCCAAATATTTGTACTAAAGGTAGCACAAATTTTGGAATATACATTTGTTCACTGAGAAAGGTATATAGAAAACCTATCTCAAATGTATTTTAAAAATATTTTAGAGTTTAAGGATGAGAAATTCCAAAAATACAAATTCAAAAATCCATCTTAAGCAAGGTCAAATTTTAAAATATTCATTTAATTATTGTAAATGGTGTACAAAAAACATATCTATCTTATTGAAAAACAAAATTTTAAATTCATATTGTGTAAGAGATTACTGTAAGTTGCAAATTTAAATTCCTCCTCAACACCTCCCACCCCACCCTAACACTTATAAGCCTTGGCCCTCTAGTGAATGTGTTTTCCTAGAAGTCATTTGAGATCAATAGGGAAAGAGGGAATTTCTTAATGATGTACTTCATGTTTGGTAAATATTATAGAATCTAAAATCCAATTTTCAAAGATCTTAAGCCCCACATTAATTTGACAAAATTTGGATTCTACCTCCCACGGTTGGTTAAATTTCTCACCGATATTATAAAACTTGTCTTTTAAGTTTCCTAAAATTTATCCAGAATATTTTGCCTCATCATGCAACATCTCTCTCATATTAAAAAAATTTCACTAGATGACGACTGAATAATTTTAAACTAGAATATGATGATTTTCAACCATAATATAGAGGGCGGCATAATTTTTTTACCACTCAATTTGTAAGAGTGTTGGGCTAATGTTTTCCCCTTATTCTTAGTTTAGATTTTATTAGGAAAATTGTGAAGCACTATATTGATTTGAAGTTCCTTTTTGGAATCATTTACTGCTTTTATATCTATTTACAGGAATAATTTCCCAAGTCCATATTGTTGTGAGACTTGCAAGTCAAATACAAGTTGCGAGTCAGAAAAGTCAAAATGACACAGAGGAAAGTCATACTTGCATAGATCAAATTTGACTCAAGTTAGATGAGTTTGAGTCAATGCAAGTATGACTCACTAACATGCTTATAGTAACCAAAAACTGCATCATTTTGTCCAGAAGATGTGTGAATATTTTCCTAGGCCTCCTCAACCTCTTAACTATTCTGGCTCGACAACCTATTCCCTGAGTAGAGTCTGGTAACACTTCTGCATACATAAGGGATTATGTGACATTTAGAGGTTGCTTCAAATGGTGAAATGTTTTTGTAGAAGGGAAACCAAAAAATTCACAAAAATATTATGGGTGTTGCTGAGAATTATTATTCTTTCTGTTTTCCTAGGATTTACTTTCTATTAAGGTTGTGATATTGCATCAAGAGGTAGATTCCACAATGAATGTGAGGGAGGTGGGGAGGAGACCATCAATTATTTGCAGTGTGTGTGCCCTTGTATGTATTTCTTAAAAAACTAAATAAATAAAATAGTGGCAGAAATAAATACATGACTGGTACTACTGCAACCTAAATTAATGAAATCTTGAATTTCATTTTAATATGAATTACATTCATTAAAAATGAACGGAGAAAGAACTAAAATTTCGAAAGTTTAGTTCCATAAAGCAATCAATGCGTAGACTAACATAAGTTTTGGGTGGAGCGATGAACTGATATTTATTTGAAGAAAAGTGAAGCTCCTTCTGTTATGACCAATTTTCCCAACTTCTAACTGAACCTAGCAGAGTCTTAACTGTTGTGAAATTTTATTAACAATGTTAATGTTGTTTGAATCATTATGCAAATTATTTATGGTATGTCAATAAAATGTATGGTTTTGCAGGAATTCCAAAAATAGCCCACTGGTAGTTCTGTAGAGTCAACAACAAACTACCATATAACTGATACTAAAGTTGCAACAGCTCTGAACCCATGGTCTCCATTTGTAGTATCAATAGTTCCCTATGATAAGGATTGAGCTAACAGTTAACGAAAGAGGGCTTGGAAGTATAGCAACCTGAGGAATTTGATAACACTTGGTGCATAATAGATCCAAGGTTAAGTTGGATCTGTGTTAGTATAGATCCGCAATCAAGTATCAATCTTCATGGGAGGTAGATTAATGAAGAAAACAACAGGAAGCTCTTACAAAGCCCATAATATGGCAGTAGTAATAGGAATAATTTTTGACCTATCTTGACCTGGCATGGAAGTTAGATCATGAATTTGAATTTGTTCTTTTTTCCCCTTTATAAAAGGTTATTCATCACAAATTGTTGTTCTAGACGTGTTTCTCTCTCTTTTAAAGTAACATTTGGTTTGCTTATTTCACTTTGAATTTTGATGTAAATATTGACACACCATTATCCCTGTGGAAAAGAAAGCTATTTAGATTGCATTTAGGTTTTGTAATTTTACAATTTTGTTCCCTTATTCCCTTCTTTCATTTTCTTTTCCTTTTGAAGCAACATTAGGTTTTATTACTGCACTGAATTTTGATGTAAATCTTGAAAGAACGGTTATTTAGATTTCTATTAGGTTTTGAAATGTGACAATTCTATTCCCTTATTCTCTTATTTCCTTCTATCTTTCTTTTGAAGCAACATTAGGTTTTGTTACTGCTCTGTGAATTTTAATTTAACGTTTAAACACTATTATACCTATGAAAGGAGCTGATTATCTAGGTTGCAATTAGGTTTTGTGATGTTACCATTCCATTGGTTGGTGTTATCTTCCTGTCTTTTCAAATTCTGTTGAAGTTGGAATTGGATTTTGGCTTGAACTAGATTTTTTATCTTCTATTTAATTATTCTGAAAATTAAATTGTTTGGAGTACAATTGTAGAAATTATACTAATGGATTCAATCTGATCTGTAATGTACTAAAAAAATATACTGAATCCTTCTACAATATTTGTGGAATATAAAACATGATCGATCAATCACATGCAAGTAAGAGAAAGAAGTAAATCAATCACACAACGCAAGATTTTCTTGGGGAAAGCAACTGCTCAAAACCCCTCTATCTATATTGTATAATAAACCAAGGAATCATGAAACAGTAAAATGATTCATGCTCACAATAATCTCGTGCACTCTATCAATCGTCTCACACTTATCTAGGAAAAATTGGACAAACACTTAGCCAATTACTTGCCTTCATCCAACCTGCCTTGCTCACGCAATTCCTAGAGAAATAAATCCCTATTAAATAGGAATTTCATCCTTCCTTGCTTGTGCAATTCATCATGGGCATCTTGTGGCTTTATAACTGCACTTGAGAAATTTGCTAATAATAAAAATGATAGTTATCATCCCTTTAACCTCTGTATCAACTGGGTCTTCATCAGAATTGACATGCATACTACTAATAATATCGAATCATCCATTATTTGATTGATCACTACTTGTGAATTAAATCTAATTTAATTCACTAGACCTCTCACTAGCTCATCACTCAGTTAGAACTAGTTAAACTTATTTTAACTCAATTAATTTGAGTTAGCCGATTACACTCACACCACACTAGTGCATTAATTTCAACTGGACCCACAAAATAATAGAATCACTCTACATGCCTCACCTCTGACCCTCAACTCGAAATTCTTGAGCTAACTCAATATTGCTGACTTAGTTAACCGATACAAGTTGATATGCGATAAGAATACAATTTATTGTCAAATTTAGTTAAGGGAAAAATAAATTAGACACACATTTTCTTGTTGATTTTCAACACTCCCTCTCAAAAAGAAAGGGATTATCATCTACCTTGATCCTTCCCCTGTGGTATTCTAATTTTCTCTTTACCAATGCCTTCGTCAAGTTGTTTTCATCCTGATCTTCTATGGGAATGTACTGCAACAACATAATGCACCTCTGAACACAATATTTGAGATGGTCATACCGAATATCAATATGCTTTGACCTGTCATGGAATACGAGATTAACTGAAAATTTTATGTAACTCTGGTTATCACAATGTATCACCGTTGGATCCATATGATGACCAAACAAACCAACAAGTATCTTCCTCATCCAAATGGCATCGCATGCCCCTTGAATAGCTGCCATGTACTTTTCCTCGGCTGAACTTAGTGCAACTGATCTCTGCTTCCTATCCTAAAGATGCCCCCTGATGTGCTTTTCCTGTCTAATGGACAACCTACCCAATCTGCATTAGTGATTTGTTGAAGCTTCACTCCCTGTGTATGTTTGTACCATAATCCATGCTTTGTAGTACCCTGAGATATCTCAAAACATGCTTCCCCGCCTTCCAAAAGATCTTGGTAGGATTAACCATAGATTTAATAAGTTGGTTAACTGCATAACATATGTCTGGTCATGTGTTTTCCAAATACATAAGTGAACCCATAAGCTGCCTATAAACAGTAGCATCCACTACCTCACCTGAAGTAGCATCCTCCTTCCTCCAGTTTCCTGCAAGAGGAGTCTCCATGGGTTTGCTTATCTCAATGTGGAACTTCCTAAGAATCTCCTTGGCATACTTGCCCTGAGATAAAAATAGCTTCAAATCTCTTTGCCATTTTTCCAAGCCAAGGAAATAGTGCAAGATCCCCATGTCCTTCATCTCAAACTCTCTTGCAAGTTCCTCCTTGCAAGAAGTTATGAGCTGCTCATCACCTGTCAGTATCAGATAATCAACATAAATTACAATAATAAAAATCTTACCATCAACTACAATATGATATATGTTCGCATCCATTTCACTTTTTGTGAAGCCCAACCTGGTGAAATAGCTGTCAATCTTGGTGTACCAACCACGAGGTACTTGCTTCAGCCCATACATTTCTCTCTTGAGTCTACACACATGCAACTCCCTATCAAAGGTCTCAAAACCTTTTGGATGCTCAATGTACACTTCTTCCTCAATAAATCCATTGAGAAAGGTTGTATTTAAATCCATATGATGTATCTTCCACCCTATTTGCACTGAAAGTGCAAGGATGGATCTAATTGATGAGTACCTTGCAACTGGTGCAAAAGTGTCCTCATAGTCAATCCCCTCCACCTGTGAGAATCCTTTAGCCACAAATATAGCCTTGTATTTCTCCACACTTCCATTTTCTGCTTGCTTCACCTTTTATATCCACCTGGATCCAGCCACTGACTTCCCCACTGGTCTTGGGACCACTTCCCATATACTGTTTCCGATAATGGATTCATACTCCTCAACCATTGCATCAACCCATACTAGCTACTATAGTGCTTCCTCAAAATCTGTCACAATACACTTGCTCATAAGAGCCATGTATCAGGTATACTTTTCTGGGGACCTTCTCTGCCTGCGCTGTGATGTAGGTGCACCTACATTCTCCGTTGCATGTAGCATCAATCTATTAGCCTCTCTAGTGTGCTTCCTACCATTTCTTGTGGATGGCTCTGTATGAGTGGTTTCTAGCACTCTTTATTCCTTTACTTGTGGCTGCTCCACATCCCGAGGTTCATCCTTTGGAACTAAGAGTTATTCTTCTACATGCAAGTCAAACTCCCTCTCAAGGGACAATCGCATGGCTTTCTCCTCATCGAATTTCACATCTCTCCTGACAACTGTCATCCTGTGTGCCGACAAATAAACCCGATAATTGTGGGGAGCATCAATGTACCCCACAAATATCCCAACCTCTGTTATTGGTTCTAGCTTCTTCCTGGCATCTTTGGTCACATGGCAATATACATATGAGCCAAAACTTTTAAAATATGAAACATTCAGTTTCTTACCTAAAAAAGCCTCCTCTGGTGTACTCATGCCAAGTATCCGATGAGGACTACGGTTCTGCACAAATACCATTTTGTTTCATTCCTATGCCCATAGATGCAATGGTAGGCCCTAATCATGTAACATAGCACGTGTTTCTCCCACAATTGTCCTGTTCTTTCTTTTTTCAACCCCATTCTCTTGTGGGTTATGAGGTGCAATCAATTCTCTCTGAATTCCTTCTTTGGAACATAATTTCTTGAATTCATTAGAGATATACTCACCACCATTGTCGCTCCTTAGAGCCTTCACCTTCTTCCCTGTATCTTTCTCTACCAGGTCTTTAAACTCACAAAACTTGGAGAACGTCTGATCTTTATTTTTCATGAATAAAATCCAACATTTTCTAGAAAAATCATCGACAAAAATCACATAATACCTATGCGTTTTTGTGGAATCAGTTGAGAATGGTCCACATACGTCTGAGTGAACTCTCTCAAGGATTGTTGTTGACCGGTCCTCCTTCTCATGAAAGTTGGCCTTTTTATACTTCCCCATAGTACAACCCTTGCATGTGTCTCTCTACGCAAGTGTACCCTTTGGGAGCCCTGTAGAAATCTGTTTCACGATCCTCAAAGCGCTGTGGTGTAGATGATCCAACCTCCTATGCCATAACTCACTGGTATCCTGGTTCACCACCTCATCTGCTTTACTGCTCAATGTTGCGCAACCATCTACATCATGTTTTTAGAGGTTCTTCACATGAACCCCAATCTTATTTACCTGTCATGTGGCTTTGTGATGAAGTGGTGCCTTTCCTTCACTAAAAACCAAATCATATCCAAGATCCTCCAACATAAAAACTGAAACTAAATTATTTTTCAAACTTGGTACATGCATGACATATTTTGGTATGAAAGGTTACCTATATATCTCTAGAAAGTAACTGTACCAATCTCGGTAGCGCTATACCTCTCATCATCATCCATCTCAATGTGCATATGAATATCCTTCTCCTCCAAGCTACTAAAGAGTTCTTTGTTGCCATTCATGTGGAAATATGCTCCACTATCCAAGTTCCACGTAGATCCCATCTTAGTTGACACCATGCATCCGATGAGAGAGAAGTCCAACTCAAAGTGTGAGGCCAAAGATTCACTTGCTGCAGCTCCCGGAGTCTTCTTGTTTTTCTTCTTCTTTTGTGATCAATTTGTGGCATAGTGTCCATGATCGTGACAGTTGAAACATTTCACCTTTGACATGTCTCATTTATTTCCTTATTTTTCGGTCTCGGATTTGGAATAGGACTTCTTCCCTTTCCCCTTATTTGCCTTACCAGCTAAGGAACAATTTTCCTCATCATCAGTCTTGGATGAGGATCCATCCCTAGTATTTCATCGAAATGCTTATTGTACCAAATCCGACCATAGTCGCTCCCACTTTCGTAACTACTCCCTCCCATTCACAGAGTCCTGGTAACTATTCCAGCTCTTGGGAAGGCCTAGAAGTGTTAGGATCACCAAGTCATCATCACCCACAATAATCCCAACACTTCCAAGATCATCTCGACATTGAGTGAACTTGGTCAAGTATTTCTAGATTGTGTCGCCCTTCTCCATTTTGATTTTCCTGAGCTTGTCCTTGAGTGCCAATTTCATGTGGTCATTGCTGCTTTGAAACAGATCTGTCAAGGCCTTCCACATAGCATATGGAGTTTCCTTGCCATGGAGACTCGAGACAATATGATCTCGAACTCCCTCTAATAAGATCATCCTCACCTTTTCAACATTCTTCCTCCATGCTTCATGCTGCGCTACATATGCTTGATTGGGTTCATGAATATCAATGTCAATGGACTCCTTCAACCCGTTATCCTCCAATACTGCCTCCATCATGTCCTTCCATGCAATATAGCTCAAATTTCCCTTGAGTGCATATTCGAGTCTTAAGCTAGTGAAACATATCCTGGTCAGCTGCTTTGATTTTATCTTTTTGGTTTCTACAATTATTGTAATAATTACTTCTTTCAGTGATTCAACTGGATATAATTTTTATTTTGTATTTGATGAGTTTTAACTTGCAGTTTTAGTACATCATGTGATTAGTATTTTTTATTTCGTTTGTTCCCTTCAACTGCATTTATCAAGCTCCACCAACCAAACAGATAGCAGGGGTCGGTGTTGAAGGCGTGTTAATAACTTATAGTACATAGTAATATACTTGAAATCATGATTTAATTGTAATACGACAATAGCCAAATGCTAATTGTTGTATAAGCTATTGCCTATGATATATCATGTGGCAGGGGTATAGGTCGTGGAAGAGGAAGAGGAAGAGGCAGGGGATGGAGAAGATTGTGGTGAAGATAAGGTATTCATATGAGACTTTCTTGATTTTGAAACTTTCTTGATTGTATCTAGGAGTTAGGTGCCCACTTCTGAAGCTAGATGCTAGCAAACTTCAACAAAATAACAACTTTTTTTTTTTTTTTTTTTTTTTTTTTTTTTTTCTCATTATATAAAATGGTGGTTCCTATGATGATGAAGGCTATAATGGCTACTATGGTGGTGGGGGATATTATAGTGGTGGGGGATGGTATGTTGGTTTGGGTTGTGGCTGTCGTAGAGGGCGTGGAGTATTTCGTGGGAAGTCCATCCAAGCCAAAGACGACACAAAGTCACCAACATTAAACATCCCAATCAACACCATGAGCTCCACCACCATTTACCTTAACTTGTTGACCTTCGCTCCCTAGGATTCGAGCACACACTTTCTCAACATGATATTCCCAAGAACATTGGCAGTGTAGATGTTCAACAACTCCCTGAGGTTCACAACCTTGCCTTGTTTATAATGTTCAAGAATAGATTTCAACAACATCCCGATCTCGACCTCTTGCACAAGTTGCACGTTGTCTAGGGCCTTGCTGATGAAAAGATGAATTTTGCAGACCTCGCGTAACATCCTCCAAGGGGAGCTGCATTTCTTCGAGAGCTGAAAGAGTGAGTAATGAGGCACATTTCCCATCAGTGGAAGGTTTCCGATCACAGGCCATCCAGACGAACCCAGGGGAAGTTGTTTCCTCAGGCTCTGTTTCACCACATAGAAAAAGCCGAGACCGGACCCAACACCTGGCTGAGGCCGAGATTAGTGACAGAATTCCGCAACAAATCAAGCACTGAATCCATGGATTCCTCTAATTTATTTAATTTCTCGCACTCATTATATATATAATGACCACGATATTGTTTGCGTTGTATTATTTGACCGAGTGAGCTAGTTGGCTTGGAATGTGCAACTCATGCTTAGCCTTTTCTCTTCTCTTCACTCTTCACCTAAACGATGAAAGGCAGGCAGTCTGTTCATATATCATGGCGTGAAATATCATTTATTTGTAGTACTAGTTTGACTTCTTAAATTCAGAAGAAGTAATGGGTGACACTGCTGAGATTCGCTTGAGGACGACGAATCTCAACAGTGTCACCAACAAGAACTTCAACAATAAAAATGTTTATCGACATAATTACAATTACAATTATAATTAATTATAATTAACAATAATAATAATAATAATAATAATAATAATTATTATTATTATTATTATTATTAACAATTAACAATTAGTAAGAATTTTTAACAATTATTAATTATTAATAATAATTATTTATTATTAACATTTATTAATAATTATTATTAATGTGGTTGTGTTACTTATTAATAATTATAAAATATTATTGGTATTATTAATTATAATTATTAATTAATTATAATTATAGTTATGATTATAATTATGATTATAAATATAATTATTATTAATTATTAACAATTAACAATTATTAATTAGTAAGAATTTTTAAAAATTATTAACTATTAATAATTATTATTTATTATTAACATTTACTAATTATTATTAATAATAAATGTGGTTGAAATATGTCTATCGTCATTTATCAACCATATTTATCAGTGTAGTTGTGCTAGTTATTAATAATTATAAAATAGTATTGTTATTATTATTAATTGATAATATTAGTAATTATAAATTATTATTATTATTATTATTATTATTATTATTAATTATAATAATAATTATTAATTATTGAGACAATATTTGTCACAATGTGGCGTTGGACCATGGTTGACCATAATTATAAACCCAAGGGATTTATATTAAACCCTAAGATTCATATTATAAACCCTATAAATAATATTATACCCTAGCAATATGAACCCTTAGATTAATAAACCCAAGAGATTTATATTATAAACCTAAGGGACTAATAAAAACAAGGGATTTATATTAAAAACTCAAGGGATTAAAAATCCAAGGGAATATTATTAAACCGAAGGGTTTAATATTATAAACCCAAGGTATATAAACACTAAGATAAATATTATAAACCATAAAATAAACATGGTTGACCATTTTTGGCCATGATTGATTTTCCTATTGACACAATATTTGTCACAATGTGACATTGGATGATGGTTGACCATGATTGATTTTCATATTGAGACAACTTTGTCATGATGCAATGTTAAACCCTTGATATTATAAAACCAAGAGGATTAATACTAAAAACCAAGAGATTAAAAACCCAGGAGACTAATATTAAACCCAAGAGATTAATATTATAAACCCAAGGGATATAAACCCTAAGATAAATATTATAAACTCTAAAATTAATATTAAACCCCAATATTAATATCATGAAACTTACGATTAATACCATAAACCCAAGGGATTAATATCACAATCCCAAGGGATTATAAATCCAAGGGAATAACATTAAAACCTAGGATGAATATTAAAATCTAGGAATATAAATCCTAAAATCATTAAACCCAAGGGATTAATAGTGTAATCCCTAATGTTTTATATTAAACCCTAGCAATATAAGCCCTATGATTAATATTATAAATCAAAGGAATTTATATTACAAACTCAATCGATTATAAACCTAAGGGATTTATATTAAACCCTAAGATTATTATTATAATCCCTATCAATAATATTATACCTTAGGAATATGAAACCTTAGATTAATAAACCCAATGCACTAATAAACATAAGAGATTACTACTAACAACCAAAAAAAACAAAGGCTTAATATTATAAACCTAGGGTATATAAACCCTAGGATAAATACTAAAAACCCTAAAACAAACATGGTTGAAAATCATTGATTTTCATATTGAGACAATATTTATCACAATGTGACGTTGGACAATGGTTGAACATGATTGACCATGGTTGATTTTCATATTGAGACAATCTTGATCATAATGCGACATTGGACCATGGTTGACACTGGATGACCATGGTTGCCACAATGTGACGTTGGACCATGAGACAATATATGTCATAATGTGACCATTGTTATTGACTATCATTGACCATGATTGACCATGGTTCACCATGGTTGATTTTCATATTGAGAAAATATGTCACAAAGTGACGTTGGATCATAGTTGACAATGATCGGTAATGGTTGACCATGGTTTATTTTCATATTGGGACAATATTTGTCATAATGTGACTTTGGACCATGGTCAACCATGATTGACCATGGTTAACCATGGGTGAATGTTGAAGCGGGGTCCCCTGGGTGGATTTTTGCAATAATTTTGTATAATTTTTGTTGTACATGCTACACACAAAGAGTTAAAGGGGCTTTGGGGAAGGTCAAAGTCCCTTAGTCATTCTAATGGGTTTAAAGGGAAAAACCATGGGTCTCGAACCATGGTTTGAGACCATGGTATGTGCACATCTAGATAGTATAAATATGTAAGGATCGAGTCAGGTAAATATATCTTATGTCGATAATGTTTGGTTGTTGTTAATGTTTTGATCTAAGTCTGGATTTTTGGGTAAAAAGGCTCCTGCTGGCTGTGTGCGCGGAGACCTAAGTCCTAGATGTTTGCGGACTCTATTGGTTGTGTGCATAGAAGGATTGAATGTACTGAATTGATAGATCTCTTAATAAGGAAAACAGATTTGGTGAACCTGGAATCTTATGCAATTTTATGTATTGATTATCTATTATTTTCTTTAAGATTTGAATCTGTTCTGTGTTGTGTATTTACTTCTATTATTGGGTAATTGCTTCTACGTGGGAATATCAGTTGAAGGGTTTGATCTATTGACTATGCATGCGCGCATCTGTTATATTTTGATTAGGGCCACCACATCAAAATATTCCTCAGGGTGCAGAAACCTAATTCAAGCACCCCCCCATACTGCTTCGGGTGAGACTTTGGTTTGCGCAAGTAGATCACAGCCAAAAGGGCCAGTAGTTGGAGGGTTTTGTTGGTTGTGCGATAACTCCGAACTTGGTTCAGGACCCCTCAAGCCAACAAAGGGTTCTGTTGCCAAGTCTGGGATCATTTTGAGGGAGATTTGATTTTTTGGCACCCAACACAGAACGAATTACAAGATTGGTTTGATAATAAGATACTTGAATTTTCTATTCAAGAAAATATAAGCTCTAAATTGTCTACCGAAGATTGGACACAAAAGTATATCTATACAGAGGTCCACAAAATTTTCTTTGCTTTGCGATCGAGTTGCATGAGTGGTTGTCTTGACTCACTGAATTTCAAACCTGCGCAAAGGATGAAGCGATCACTCAGTGGACCCTAGAGTTAGTACAACAATTAGAGAAGAATAGCAACAAGATCACTCGTGCGATAGATCATGGGATCGATCGTGTTATGGTAGGATTTGTGACCAAATTTTCTATAATTTGATCAATTTGTATCTTATTCTGAAGTTGAATGAAGTTTTTTCAAGGGTCCTAGAGGTAAGTTATTGTGGTCTTTGAAGCTGTGGATTAAAATGCTATTGTGTGAACAGGGTACTCTATGCAATCATATTGAGTGAATGTACCGAAGAGGCCTGATTACGTGCAATGGAAGAACTTAATGATCCAGGTGGATATTGGTGGCCACCCTCCTATTCCACTTGGACCCCCACCATTGTTTCTTTCAATTTTTTTTAGTTTCCTTAATTGTAGCACAATTTACTATTTTTGGCAGTTTTTCTGCCCTTAACTTTCGGAGCCGTTTTGAGGCCCTAAACGATGTTTTTTGGGGAAACCAACTCTGGAAAATATGTGTCAAAGTATCAATATCATGCAGTTGTAGTCATCGGGTAGATATTTATAACGATGTATCATGTGCATCAAATGGAGATAATATGCCAAAGTTACGACCTCAGGAAATTGATGTAACAATTTACCCCAACGAGGCCCATTGTTTGGCGTTTCATCTCTTAGGGTTAGGTTTTTCGATGTTTAGGGTTTTCCATTGTTTGTAAATAATAAATAGGCCTTCGAGCCTCATTGTAACACAGTTCAGAGGAATGTAACCACCACATCTCTTCTCAGAGATAAGCTACCAACGCCCTAGCTAAGTTATTTCCATTCTGTCTGTAAGCATATTTCAATTATGAGATATTAATGAAATTAAGTCTTATTTCTACTTCATCTCTACGTTTATGTGTATTTATGTATTTTATTGCATTCCTGCATAAGTCCGGATCACTTACAAAGTAGATCTAGAAGAAGGGCTTATTTACAACTTCTCAAAGGTAAATCTGACAATGACGAAGAATCAGAAACTAGTAGCTCTAGTGAATCTGCGTACTCTGAAGAAGTAGTGAAAGATCATAATAGTCTTGGGTTGTTAGCCATTGTTCATATCCCATCCACTCCAATTTCAAACCCATCTCACTCTAACAAGTCATCCACTCCATCTCCACATCCACCTCCACCACCAGGCGCTAAGATGGCCACCTCCATGAAGTTACCTACTTTTCGTAGCATTGGGAATGAAGATACAGACCAATTATGGTTTTTCACCGATGATGTGTGGACAACACAACAAGTTAATAATGACGATGTTAATAAAGCACAGCTAGCCACTACTTTTCAAGAGCGCGTGCTAGATTGGTACATAAGGAATGTAGCGACGAATCCTAATGCAATTATTGATAATGATCCGGATTTATGCAGGAACGCAACAGAATAAAAATATAAACATAAATACAGAGATGCAGCGGAAATAACACTTCATTTCATTAATATCAACGAACTGAATTTTTCTTACAGACAGAATGGAAATAAAACTAGCTAGGGCACTGGTAGCTATCTCTGAGAAGAGATGTGGCGGCTACAGGCCTCTGAACTGAGTTACAATGAGGCTCAAGGGCCTATTTATCATTTAGAAACAATGGGAAATCCTAAACAACCAAAACCCTAACCCTAGGAGATGAAGCGCCAAAACTATGGGCCCCGTTTGGGTAAATTGGTGTTTCAACTTCCCAGGGGCGTAACTTTGGCATACGATCTCCGTTCGACGCGTACCATACCTCGTTAGAAAGATCTATCTGAGGACTACAAATTTGGAACGAGCAACATTAGTCCATGGAC
>CM076582.1:284677927-284779672 GCA_034641835.2 Pinus albicaulis
ATCTTTTGTCTTTGATGTGTGATATATACACTTCGTCACAACAGGCTCTTCTATCAGGTCCCCTCAGTTGGAAATAATTAATATTATTTGTATATTAATGGAGAAACGGTTACATTGTTGTAACGTACCTCCTTAGTTTAGGATTAGTTCCTAGAATATAGGAGTCTGGTTACAACCTCTTAATTCTTTGCTATGTACTTATAGATGTATCTTTATAATTAATGAATGTAGAGTGATCTCTCCATTTGACTGCAGTCTCTAGGTGCAGTACTCACATGTGAGCTACAAATCCTTTTTCAATTCAGTGTGTTTTTTATCTTGGTATCAGTGCACAGAGTAGGGGGAGCCTGATTTTTTTTTTTAGAGCTTTATTGACTATAGAGCCTTAGTGGTTAAGGTTTACACAGAAGCTTTGTGCTCATAGGATCTTCGTGTTCGTAGGAGCAGTTGGACTGCAGCAACGCTTGACTCATAGGTCTTAGATGACTGATCATCTCTGAACAGAAGAAAGGGTTGGCGCATTTTTGTCGCTTTCATTCGCGCCGAGAAGCACAATTGGTGCGACTGTGAGGGCCATACCTGCGCCAATGCACCGAAATACACCATTTCCACGTATTTGCAGGCCAAACCCACGCAAGTTTTGGGAGATAGATCAATTTTGATTTGGGCACAGATTTTTAGCCTCGGAAAAGCGCCAACCTCTTTCTCTTTGGAAAGATCTGCAACTTTGGCAGATCGGACTTGCCCGGTGGTGGCATATTGAAGTTCCGGATTTTCCCGATGGTGGCAGATTGGACTTGCCCAGTGGTGGCATATTGAAGTTCCAGATTTGCCGAGTGGTGGCACATTTAAGTTCCAGATTTTCCTAGTGGTGGTAGATCGGACTTGCCCGGTGGTGGCACATTGAAGTTCCGGATTTGCCCGGTGGTGGCAGATCGGACTTGCCCGGTGGTGGCGCATTGAAGTTCCGGATTTGCCCGGTGGTGGCAGATCAGACTTACCCGGTGATGGCACATTGAAGTTACGGATTTTCCAGGATTGGTGGCAGATCAGTGGTTAGGATCTGGTATGTATTGATTTTTTTTTAGTGTATCCTGCAATTATTCAGTTGGGTAGAATTATTCATCAGAAGATTTGAAATTTTATCAGTCTAGCATGAATAATAGTATAGAATCATATCTCCACGAGTCTGGAAAACTCGATGGATCTAATTTCACCAATTGGAAATTCAAGATACAGACATTACTTGAATGCGCAAATGCGTGGTCGATTGTCATATGAAATGAGCAAAGACCAAAATTGGTAACAGGAACATCTGCACAAGAACAAGACTGGGATAAAAGGGAGAACAAAGAAAAAGTCATACTGAAGATGTTCGTCAAGGACAATATTATCCCACATATTAGAGATGGCAAATCATCCACTGAGATTTGGACGACGGTCAAGAATCTATACTAGACACAGAATACAAATCGTGTCTTGTCACTCAAAGGCAAGATGTTTGCGATGAAGATGGAGGAAAATGAGTCTGCTACTGGATTCATTGCTAGAGTTAAAGACCTAAAGGACAGATTGGGAGATATAGGAGAATAAGTGTCTGATTTCGATCTGGTCACGATAACATTGAATGGAATGAAAGATTAATACCAGATGTTCATCATAGGATTGGCAGCAATGGAGAAAGCCCCTGCATTTGAAGAGTTGACAGGGATTTTGCTACAAGAAGAAGAGTGGCGATATAATTTGAAACCACAGAGCAATGATCTTTCTCTAATGGCGAAAAGGCGACAGTATAGAGGGAAGCAACCACAGCAACAGTAGCAGTAGAGAGGAGCCAATACGTTTCAAAAAAGACCATTTAAAGGTATGTCTGCTAACAATTTTCCCAGTAAGAGATGTTTTTACTGTGGAAAAAATGGCCATCAGATTAAAGATTGTTATAAGAGGCAGACAGATGAAGTGAGGAATAAACAGAGAAAGCACAAAGGTTACTTTGTTGAGGAAGATGAAGACCATAGCCATGAACTTTGACTATTTACAGCCGATTGTGCCCTTTCAGCTTCTAAGGGAGATGAGGACGACATATGGTATGTCGATTCTGGTGCATCCTCACATATGACAGGTAAGAAGGAATGGTTTGAATTTCTTGAAAAAACTTAATGTGGGTCGAAAATTTATCTAGGAGATGATAGAAGATATGAGATTGAAGGGTATGGTGATATTCCGGTAAAGTTACCTAGCGGTGACATTAGACATCTTAAGAATGTATTGTATGTGCCCGGAATTAAGAAAAACTTGATCTTTATATCTATGATAACTGATCAGGACATGCAAGTTCAATTCTTCAAGACTTGTTGTGTCATAAAGGATAGCAATATGGAAACTGTTGCAACAGGAGTGCGTGTGGGGAGCCTGTATAGACTAGATGTGAAAAGCATGCCACAACAAGCCATGATTGCAACAGGATCGACAGCCGAAAAACTCTGGCACCAAAGATTCAGTCATCTTAATGTGCAAGACCTCATTCTACTTCAAATAAAAGGTATGGTCGATGGACTCCCTATTTTCCATAGTGTTCAGTTGGATTGTGATGGATGTGCATTAGGGAAAATGCATAGAGAAGAATTTCCTTTGCATGTTAATAGAAAGGAAAGAGATATTCTAGAGCTGGTGCATACAGACATATGTGGACCTATGTAGACTAGGTCACTAGGTGGTGCATATTATTTCCTTTTGTTTACTGATGATTGCACTAGATTCTCTTGGATATATTTTTTGAGTAAAAAGAGTCAGACCTTTCAGTATTTTAAAGAGTTTAAATCTATGGTAGAAAAGCAGAGAGGAAAATGCATAAAAATTCTTCGCTCAGATCAAGGGGAAGAATACAGGTTGGGAGAGTTCATAAATTTCTGCAGATATCATGGGATTGTTCAACATTTTATAGTGCCTCACACACCACAGCAGAATGGAGTGGCAGAATGAAAGAATAGAACTCTTGTGGAGTGCGCAAGGAGCATGCTTCAAGGTAAGGGTCTATCAAATGGTTTTTGGGCGGAAGCCATTAACACTACTGTCTATTTAAAGAATAGGAGTCCTACTAAATGTCTTGGCTTCAAAACGCCTTTTGAAGCATTATTTGGATTCAAACCAGCAGTGAGTCATTTAAGAGTATTTGGGTCAAAAGCTTTTTCCCATATACCCAATGTGGATAGAAAGAAGTTAGATCCTAAAGCCATGTAATGTATCTTTGTTGGATATGGAACTGAGTTTAAAGCATATAAGTTATTTAATCCTATGACTCATAAGATATTTGCAAGCCGACATGTGGTATTTCATGAACAGGTTGAGGAAGGAAAGGATGACAATAATAATGATTGGCACATTCCATTATTAATGGAAAAAAACAGCGAGGATGATCAAAAGCAGGAGCAGAAAGAAGAAGACGAAACAAGTGATGTAGTCAATGATGCAAGCTCGTATAAGTCTGAAGCAAACAGATTTGAGGTAAGTCCCCTACCTAGGAGATCAGGTAGGAAGACTCAATTACCATCCAAATTGAAAGACTATGCTTTAATGACAAATATTTTAAACATTGTAGAACCCACAAATTATAAAGAAGCAAGTAAATCTAATGCATGAAGGGTTGTAATGCATGAGGAAATTGAATCAATTATTAGAAACCATACTTGGGATTTAGTTGAATTTCCTAAAGGTAAAACACCCATAGGATGTAAATGGATGTATAAACCTAAAATAAATGCAGATGGGAGTATACAAAAGCTTAAAGCTAGACTAGTAGTAAAGGGTTACTCATAGCAAGAGGGAATAGATTTTGATGACACCTTTGCTCCTGTAGCAAAATTAAACACCATTAGAATGCTAATTTCTTTAGCAACAAAACATAAGTGGGAGCTACACCAGCTAGATGTTAAGTTTGCATTTTTGAATGGTGAGTTGAAAGAATAAATTCATTTAGTTCAGCCTAAAGGGTTTGTTAAAAAGGGGTAAGAACATCTTGTTTGTAGATTGAAAAAGGCATTATATGGTTTAAAACAAGCACCCAGGTCGTGGTATGAGAAGATCGATTCATTCTTTGTACAACATGGTTTTCATAGGAGCATGAATGATCCAAATCTGTATACCAAGTTTAATAAACAGAGGCAAATCATTTTGATTTCTTTGTATGTGATGATATGATTATAACAGGGAATGTTAATAATCTGATCATAGAAATCAATGGCAGATGTCACAAGTGTTTGAAATGAATGATCTCGGAAATCTCCATTATTGTTTGAGATTGGAAGTATGGAGAGATTCTGGACAGACTTTTCTTACTCAAGGGAAGTATGCCAGAAGTCTGCTAGAAGAGTTCAGAATGGAGCAGTGTAGATCAGCAGCAACACCATTGTAGCAGAATCTAAAGTTGTGTAGTGACGATGGTACTAAAGATGTGGATGCCACTATGTATAGACAACCAGTTGGGAGTCTGATATATCTTACTACAACTAGACCAGATTTGGCATACTTTGTTAGTGTGTTGAGCCAGTTTATGTCTAAACCACTCGAAAGTCACTGGGTCGCAGCAAAAAGCGTGTTGAGGTATCTTAGTGGTACTAGTAATTATGGTATTTTATACACTGACACATCTAATGTTACTCTAGCAGGATTTTCAGATTCAGATTGGGCAAGTAGCTTGGATGATCGAAGGTCTATCATAGGTTACGCATTCAACATTGGATCCGGGGTCATAGCATGGAGCAGCAAAAAGCAAAGCATTGTAGCTTTATCTTCATGTGAAGCTGAGTACTAAGCATTGTGTGCAGCCACATGTGAAGCTATCTGGTTGAGAAGACTTCTCAATGATGTAGGAGAAGAAAAAAAAGAATCAACCACCATTAAAAGTGACAACCAGAGTACCATTAAGCTAGCTTACAATCCAGTATTTCATAATAACACCAAACACATCGATACTCAGTTCCATTTTTTTCGAGAGAAACTTCAGTCAAAGGAAATAGTTGTTGAATATTGTAAAACTTGTGACAATATGGCTGACATTTTTACTAAGCCTCTTGGGCGTATAAAGTTTGAATTGTTTAGAGGGATGCTAGGAGTTCAGGGTAATCCTTTGTCCATTAAGGGGGAGAGTTGGAAATAATTAATATTATTTATATATTAGTGGAGAAATGGTTACATTGTTGTAATGTACCTCCTTAGTTTAGGATTAGTTCCTAGAATATAGGAGTCTGGTTACAACCTCCTACTTCTTTGCTATGTACTTATAGATGTATCTTTCTGATTAATGAATGTAGAGTGATCTCTCCGTCTGACTGCAGTCTCCAGGTGCAGTACTCACCTATGAGCTGCAACTCCTTCTTTTTCAAATCAGTGTGTTTTTTATCTTTACTGCCACCATTACTATTGATGAGCGTCCCAAATCGTCTCTCTCTCTTTCACGGTAACTTGGCATCAATTCCATTTAGCAATCGAAGTTGAGCTATTTCTGGAATTTCATTTCATTGTCCGACTCCCGTGAAGGAGCATCCCTCACAGACTTCCAGAACAACCTGCTCCCCTAAAGGACTTGACTCATAAATCTGACTTCAAGCACGACTTGATCCCTCAGAGGACTTCACTCCTCAATATTTTGTCTTTGATGTGGGATATATACACCTTGTCACAACAGGCTCCTCTATCAGGTCCCCTCTCTGCCATAAACCCTCACCCTTCTTTTTTTATTAATATCGCGTACCCCCTCTCAAGAGATCTAAGGTGAATAACGAATACCAATGGTCGTTATCAAGAATTAGTTTCATTTTAAACCGATTCTTGATTAAAAGAGTTAAAATGACATTAACATGAAGTTATTTTACCATGTGTAAATACATAAGTTGGAGTACGTATGTTACACAAAGACAATTTCAAAAGAGAGGATGAGATGGAAGAGGAAAATTATGAGAAGCTTATTATCAATGGATTATAAAATTGAGAACCAACTCACATATGTTAAGATGTTAACTGAAATATAGTTGAATAACCGTACCAATGGTGTTATGGAACAATATCTTGAGTGATCTGTAAATTTCTCTTGATATTCCACTGGAATAGTCTATCCCAACATATTTTATAAAATAACTAAAATCTATACTATGAAGGTCAATTTTTTTTTGTAGATCTTAGATTCTTTAATAGTTAGTTTTCTACGTAAATGAATGATAGTTTAAGTGTGAGAAACGAATAACAAAAAGAAACACGCACACATCCACAACATATACAAGATTTTTTACCGTGAGAAACCTTTACAAGATAGAAAACCTATCTAAAATGTGAGGATGCTCCACTCTCTTTTCTCTGGTATGGAAATATGTAAGTATAAAGGAAGAGATATTCTCTATGAAGCTACCTGAGACCCATAATCTTTAAGGAAGTTACATAACCTTAACCCTTTATGTTTATTGGTGGTGCTACCCTTAGTCATCATATTGCGAAGTCTTGAGCTATCTCATACCATTAAGATATCTCATGGTTACATGTCTTAGATGTGGAAGGGGATTGTAATAGAACATGTAGATTAAAGAAAAGTTGTTATATGTTCACCACTTGTTTGATCAAAGTGGTGTCTACTCAATAGAAGGATAATTTATTATCAATTATATTTATAAAATATTACATAACATATAAAAATATGTATCCACTACTAATGTAATAAATATTATATAGGTTGAAATGTATATGGTGATATTAAAATTATTTAGATTTTATAATGTAGATCTTAATTTATGTGAAATTTATTATATGACTATGGAATATATTTTTTTTGCACTTGTATTATAATATTGTTAAATATTAATCTTTAATAAATATAAATATTTTTATTTTATTGATTTTAATTTTTAATGAATATAAATATTTTTATTGATTGAGAATGTAAATATTTTATTGGTTTTAATGTTTATATTTAGTGGAAAATAAAAATTAAATAAAACGAAGACTTACCCATAATTGGTTAACATTTGAAAAAAAGAGTGAGTTAACATTTGAAAAAAAAGAGTGATACTCATAATAATTATAATTTTAGTATAAATATATGTTTTCAAAAATATTGGTCAAAATAAATCTAATTTTAAGTAATTCTAATTTCATTTATCTTATAAAAAATTTTGGGTAAGTTAAATTGTATATCATTTAAATTTTATGTATTACAAAAATTGTTGAGTCCCTTTCAAATTCATTTAAATGGTAAAAAAATAAATGCTTAATATTTCAAATTGATTCAAAATTTGACTTTTTAAAATACAAAATTTCACGAAAGAAAGAAAGTTTGCCGGACACGTAACTTGCTCGCCTTTCAATGAGAAGGGAAGTTTAAAGCACAGAAATTTCTGGAAGTTTCGACAGCATTATCGAATTCCAAACCTGGGCTGTCGGTGGAGTGCTCCGTCGCTTGACTGAAAATTGCCGTTAACAAATAATTTTAATATTCTACTATGAAAATAATTGAAAAATGAGACAAATAATTTTAATTATACTATGAAAATAATTATAAAATTAAGAAAATAATATAATCAATCTATGGAATTAATATTTGTTTATACAAAAACAAACAAACTTACTAAAAAATAATTCACTCTATTTAGAATAAGATTTGAGTGAGATAATATTTGACAATTAAAGTTATTTAGAATAAGAGTTGAGAACCAATTCTATATGAGCGAGATAATATTTGATAATTAAAGCTTAGAATAAGATTTGATAACCAATTTTATATGAGTGAGATAATATTTGATAATTAAAGTTATTTAAAATAAGATTTAAGAACCAATTCTATAGAATAAGATTTGAGAACTAATTTTATATGATTGAGATAATATTTGATGGAAAGGTAAAGACAAGGAAACACAATATATTTTTTTTTATTAATCATACAAATTTGAATGATTACAATGAACTCAATTAAGAGTAATTATAAGAACCTAATTTTTAAATATATGGAATCTTGTAAACTCCAACTAGACTTGACTCAATTCTCTCTAACTTGTTCATGCAAACTCACACTAAATTAGACTTTTCGAAAATATATATTGAAGTGGAAGTAACTCAAACTAACTCACAATGACTCTCCATACATTACTACGATTATTCGAGTAGAAAGTTGATAGTACATAAATTTGAATGAAGCATTGCCAGCACAAGGGTTGTGTGATTCGTCACATTATCACGATTCACCAGAGAAGCGGGCAAGCCCGCACCAACCTTTTATCTAAAAAATGCATCCCTTCCAAAGAGTGAAGACTTGGTACACATATTACATGTATATGAAATAATTTACTATTTCTAACCATATTTCAAAATAAGCTATGTTATATAAAAAAATATTATTATTATTATTATTAAATAAATTTTATATTTATAAATTTTTAAAAATTTATAAATTATTTTACAAAATTAATAAATTTGAATTTAAAATGATATTATTTAATTTTAAGTATTAAATTACATCTAATTTTTAATTTTTATATCAGAAAATTATAAATCTCTCCCAAACAAAATTAATAAATTAAAAAATTATATTAGAAGTTGTTGCAACTTTATTATACATTATAATAACACAAAATAAAATGAGCTTTTTTGAAACGTTTTAAAATTCAAAATGATTTTATAAAAGTTTAATTATTTTAGCTATTAGTATGATATAACATAAAATATAGTAATTAGGAAGTAGTTGTATTGAATGTTGTGTTGGAAGCATATTTGTCTCAAGGAGAGGATGGTGTGGCGACTTCTGAGGGAGGAATGTTGGGATGTCAATATGTCATTTCACAGTATTAAATATCACCTGATTGGAACAGATTTTCTTAGGCATTTCTCATGTTGAACATCCTCTATTATGTTATTATCATGGTCCTATAGGTGCTTTTTTTGTTGACATCTGTGCATGGTGACAGTTGATAGTTGGTGGTGTAACCTCTACTTTGTCCAAGATTTCTGTGGAGAAATGGCTTGGTGTAGTCAATATGTTTTGGGAATATGGAGTTTCATTGGAGACGTGCATATTTTACGAATTGATTACAATTTTCCTCAGAGTGTTGGCTTGAGGAAAGTGTTGTGGCATGTGTTTGTAATCTTTTGTGTTTTCTGTGGTTATTGTCTGCCAAATGGCTCATGCGATTTATGTGTCATGTGTTTGATTTTTATGTGTCTTTCATATTGTATTTTGTTGCAAAGTTGAGTTGTTTATGTTGTGGTTGCATCAGAGCCTAGTTGGGTTCTCCTGGAGATTCTGTAGCAATTTGAATGTTTGTTGTTTCATCTTTTTGGAGCTCTATCATGTAATTATCTTCAGCATTAACACAAATGTTTTTCAATTTACAAAAAAAAAAAACATAAACGTCTGTTTCTAAGTAATTAGATTAGAATCAAAACTGAGAATTAGGAAAATACATATTCACTATGGAATTGTTTACATGCTTTTTCTTAGCAAGTTGAGTTTTAGTTCACATGCTCTCTTTTTGCATCTTGTTGACCTATTTTTTCACTTTTGCAACATTTAGGGTATATTAAATTCACATCCTTGTATGCAATCATATAAAGTGAAAAAATTTGGATAATTCCTAAGATCAATTTGTAAAGAATGCCACATTTAACTTCAAGCTTTTCAATTAGATCACAATCTCTAATATATATACTTGTCCTAAATTATGGGCTTCTTCTTGATTAGATTCTCTATTATTCATATGGGGACAACAAATTGATTATTAGCCAAAACCATGTAGTGTCTCTTTGGAATTTGACACAGCTTCAAAGCCTTACACAAAAGGAAACAATTAGGGTAATTGTGGTAATCCATTCTCTTGTTCTCCCTAGCTTTGCTAAGAAATGCAGATCAGATGAAATTGGAACATGTGATCGTTTGGTTCTTTCCCAAACCTAAGTCATCAACGTGGAGGTTCCAGTAGCCCCAAAAAGAAGATGATGGGTCCAACATAACATTAAGAAACTCACAAGGGAAGGGTTTGGACCATATAGCTCTTACTCATCCCTAAAACCAACACCAACCAAGAGAAATAAATTGGGCTAACCTCCAAAATAATTGATCCAGGTGGATATTGGTGGCCACCCACCTATTCCATTTGGACTTGCACCATCAATCCTTTCAGTTTTTCAGTTTCAGGACAACTTAGTATTTTTAACAGGTTTTCGGGTCTTGAACTTCCAGAGACGTTTGGAGGCAATAATGATCCAGGTGGATATTGGTGGCCACCCACCTATTCCATTTTAACCCCCACCATTGGTTCTTTTAGTTTTTCAATTTCGGCACAACTTACTATTTTTAGCAGTTTTTCGGGTCCTAAACTTCCAAAGACATTTTGAGACCCTAAACGATGTTTTTTTGGGAAATTCGAGAGCAACATGGGTCCATGGATTATTGTTTCTCACATCAAAAGTTTTAGTCCTCTAATAGATCCTTCTAACAAGGTATGTTGCGCGTTAAACGGAGATCGTATGCCAAAGTTACATCCCAGGAAGTTGAAACACCAATTTACCCAAACGAGGCCCATAGTTTTGGCGCTTCATCTCCTAGGGTTAGGTTTTTGGATGTTTAGGGTTTTCCATTATTTCTCAATAATAAATAGGCCCTTGAGCCTCATTTCAAAATAGTTAGAGGCTTGCAGCTACCAAATCTCTTCTCAGAGATAAGCTACCAGCGCCCTAGCTAGTTTATTTCCATTATGTCTGTAAGCATATTTATGTTATTTGATATTAATGAAATGAAGTATTATTTCTGCTGCATCTCTTTGTTTATCTCTATTTATGTATTTTATTGTGGTCCTACATAAATCCAGATCAGTGGTATCAGGGAGGTCTGCTCTTTCTCTGTTGTTCTTTACATGTCTCCAACGAGGTCAAGGTATAAGGAGTTAGGGCTTGATCTGGTTGAACCCCTGCAAGATTAGCCTCACAAACCCTGACGACGTCCCATGGCAGAAGAAAAGAAAGACAAGGGAGTAGGAGATCCTATCAAAATATTGCTCAAGGAGGCCCTCGAGAAATAAAGGAACGCGATGATGGACAAATTTGCTCGGATCCTTCAAAGGCTACCCACCTACGGTGCATCTGCATCCAACAACCACTCTGGAGGCACCACTCCCTTCAAGCTACATGTAAACTTTGACATTCCTGTATTTGAAGGCAAAATATATGCAGATGATGTAGATAGATGGTTGAATTTCCTGGAAGGGTATTTCTCGGTCCATGATTTCTCCAACCGAGAAAATATTTTTTTTACACTCCTCAAAGCCGCCCCCCATGTCAAAGATTGGTGGGAAACCTACTGTGAGCAAAAGGACAAGAGGGAACCCTCTCTCTTCTCGGCCGCACCCACTTGGAACTCGTTCCGAGACGGCATCAGGGAACAATATTACCCTCTGGGGAGCTATGAGGAAAAGTGCATCCAATGGACCACGCTGCGGCAGCAAAGGGATCAAGATGTGCACGAACTGACGAATTTGTTCCATACCCTATGCACAAAGTTGGGTATTAAATATTCAAAGAGACGTTTGGTGCTCAAGTATCGCAGTTGTTTGCACAGACACATTCAAGAGTAAATGGAGTTCCTCGACATTACCTTGCTTGGCACAGCATATTTCTACACTACCAATATCGAGTAGAAAATTAAGCTGAAGAAGCGAGACTTTGGATCCGTGAATCCAAAGCTAGGGAAAGGCACCCACGAACCACAAAACAGGGGGCAAAGCCAAAATGGGGAAACTCTATAACAACACCAAAAAACAAAATAAGGACATGGGGAAGTGATGTGAATTTCATAACAGCCCCAATCACATCACAAACAAGTGTTGAGCCAAACAGTCGCTGGTGGTCAGACTGAAGGCACCTGAATCAGATGCATGTTTTGATCCTGAGCCAAAACCATACAAGGGAGTTGAAAAGGGGAAGAAGATCATTGATGCAAACCCCAGTTCCATTATTGCCACCACCAAGCTCCAGAAGGAGGATCCCAATGATCCAGAGTAGGAGGAGAGCCTCTTCCATTCATAAATGTGGGTGAAGGGTTCTCCACTGCAATTTCTTGTTGACAGTGGAAGCCAAAAGAACCTCATTTTAGCAGAGGTCATGAAGCAGCTCGTCCTACAGACCTTAGCACACCCACAGTCGTATACCATTGGGTGGCTTCACCCAGGGAGAGATCTCTGTGTCCGCTAGTAGTGTCGTCTTCCGTACACCATCAAGCCATTCACGGATGAGGTATTGTATGATGTTGCTCCTCTTGATGTAGCTGATGTATTATTAGGCCAACCATACTTGTGGAGGCAACATGTTGTGTATGAGTCTAGGCCTCGTTCTGTTGTTATTACTTTGGGAAATAAATTATACAGGATACCGGAGGTAGTATCGCTTCCTGCCATCTCCTTGACTATTGAAAAACAACACAGTAAGATTTTTTCCCAAACCAATAAATTTATTTTCCTTACAACTTGCTCACAGGGAAAAAAGAAGATTATGGCCACAACCTTGAAACAAGGCTCCCCTGCACGGTTGCAGCAGATGGACAAAGTCGTGGAGGAATATGAGGATTCTCCTCACCCACAAAGGTTCCTCTACACTGTAAGGACAAGCACTCCATTGATCTGACCCTTGGGGCATCACCACCTGATATTGTCATACCTCATGCAATTACATAGATGGAATACACACATGTATTGTATGAGGAAACCAAATTTATTGAACACATCCAACAGTTCCACGACATCCTAAACAAATCCAATACCAAGTTCAGAAGAATTTGCCTCTCATGGACGAACTTAACGCAATGGGGACCATTGCTTCCTAAGGAGGGAGGAATGATCTAGGTGGATATTGGTGGCCACCCACCTATTCCATTTGTACCCGCACCATTAGTTCTTTTAGTTTTTCAGTTTCAACACAACTTACTATTTTTAGCAGGTTTTCAGGTCTTGAACTTCTGGAGGCATTTGGAGGCCCTAATGATCCAGGTCGATATTGGTTGCCACCTACCTATTCCATTTGAACCCCCACCATCAGTTCTTTCAGTTTTTTAGTTTTGGTACAACTTACTATTTTTAGCAATTTTTCGGGTCCTGAACTTCTGAAGTCGTTTTGAGGCCCTAAACGACATTTTTTGGGAAATTCGGGAACATCAAACATTGTAGTACTTGTATAGATCTTTATAACAAGTATGTTGCATGTCAAATGGATTTCGTAAGCCAAAGTTACGACTCGAGAAGTTGAAACACTAATTTCCCAAACAGGGCCCATAGTTTTGGCGCTTCATATCCCAGGGTTAGGTTTTTGGATGTTTAGGGTTTTCCAGTGTTTCTCAATGATAAATAGGCCCTTGAGCCTCATTGTAACATATTTCATAGGCCTGTAGCTGCCACATCTCTTCTCAAAGATAAGCTACCAGCATCCTAGCTAGTTTATTTCCATTATGTATGTAAGCATATTTCTATTATTTTATATTAATGAAATGAAGTATTATTTCCGCCACATCTCTGTGTTTATGTCTATTTATGTATTTTATTGCATTCCTGCATAAATCTGGATCAATAATTGCACTTTACTTTATGAATTTATTTCACTCCATTTATGAATTTTCTCCACCATTGAGAGTAAATATGTGAAGGTCCTGAAAGCTAAGAGGTGTTAACGTCCATCTCCTTACATTGAATGCATTGTGTCACTTTTATTTCCTTGTGTCCTTCATTGCAAACTTGTTATATGCCTATCATTCATTAATCTAAGGGATATGTGATAAGGATATTACTACCCCTTTTATCCTCAAAATTCTCACATCCAAGTGAGTTACTTCATTAGCTACCTATTCTACTTTTGTATTATGATCCCTTAGCACATGGAAAAAGTTTAATAACTCAAACTGCTTTGTTTGCTTTTGAATTATGATGATAAGCCTCTTTATGCCACAATATTTAATAGTGGAGGAATGACACAGATGTTTAATGATAATTTATGGGTTTCTTATTAGGAAGAGGATCTTGCTCCTCTAAGCATCGAGAGTCTTAAGACCTTGGAAGAAATCCATTCACATAGGTTGGCTATTAGATGATTAAGTTAAAACCCACTCAAAAAAAATTTCATGTTTTCCTTTGGGATCAAGGACAATCCTCTCATTCTTACCACTCATTATTTCTTTCTTTGCTCTAATGGAGAAAATATAATGTTAAAAAGAATCATTTAAAAATTTAAGTTTTATTTTTTCTAAAATGATTATTGATGTAACAAGGCTGCATTGTTCTTGCATATCAAAGTCATATAATGGAATTATATATACTCAAAAATTTATATTTATTCATGAGAACATATATAAAGTAACAACTAATATAAGCATGCATTATTCACACATTTACATTAAGATTTATACTTGAAACTGGAGTGATAAATTGAGAAAACCGCTTTGTATGAATTTGTCTCTTCATTTTAATGTTATTATGAAAAATATTTAAACTAAGGTACCCATTCTTCCCCCCCATCTATCTAGGTACCATACCAACCATTAGAAGGTCTCGCATTGGATTTTCCGTTGTGGTTTTTTAAGCATTCTTCTTACACTTATAGTAAAAGTTTTGTTGAAATCTTGTTTTTTTTAAAGCAAAAAGGCCATTTGAAATTATCTATTGCTCTTTTTTTCCCCTTGGGAGAAGACATCTTTGTTTTCATACTTGCCTTCATAAAATATTTTCAATTTCTATACTATTTGTTTCAACTTTAGCCATCACTTGGAAGTAATGCTTCCATGTGTATTACAGGTTCTCATTTTGAGTCTTGAGGTGTTAATCTATAAGTTTTTGTTTCCTATATGTATGAGTTGTAGTTGTATCATGTCCAAGTCATAGATCCACTTTCTTAGGATCTATATTTTTCAAATTCATTGATCTATATACTATATATGTAACCATTATGATCAATAAAGAAATCAAGTGATTTGTGTGTAACAAAATTCTCTCTATCTTGTTTTTCTAAGTTGGTATTAGAGTCGGTTCTGGCATAAATCCCTTATTGGAGGGCCGAGAAAATGTAAGAGTTAATCTTGTGCACATAAATTATTTTAGTGTGTGATTTTCATTTTTTTTTTGTATATTTATTCCTTGTGTAGATCTAATTCCTATGTGTAGATCTAGAGTCCAAGAAAAATTGTTGGGCGTGATTGTGAGAAGGAGCCAAAATATGAAATCAATATCCAAGAGTATTGTACATGTGTTGTTGTCAAAGGAACGCAGTATTTGGGTTGAGTACTACATTTTTCTTCATTTCTATTGAGAGATGTGAACATGTTGATTCCTTGGCACACAAAAGAAGGGGACAACTTGTCTGAAACCTTGGCAGATAAAAAAAAGGGTTGCAAACCCAATACATGTAGAAAAAAGTCTAGAAGATGAGAACGATCCTATGGGGTTTGATTCATGGAGCGTTTCCACCATCTTTATGAGCATTGATTCATCTGAGATTTGTAGCTCGGATCAAATAATGTCGTTATCCCCATTAGATCACCTAATAAATCGTTGCTTGGGTATTTGTTCAGTGTTGTTCTACGTAGGGGAAATATTAGATGTTAATGGACTTGAATTATCTAATGAAAATAATTCCTACATAATTATGGTGGGGATTGATGGGAAACCAAGTTCCATTATATTTCTCAGCCTTGGATTTCATGGCCAAGCTGAATCTATCTCAGATTTCTTTGGAAGTAAAGTCCTCTCATATTCAGAAGATCATGGTTGTGGAACACATCCAGAAACAAAGTATATTTATGAAGACTTCACTTTGAATAGATTAATGGGGAATTTATTAACAAGATGGATGAATGGTGGATGCAAATCAATCAAAATATGAACATGAAAATTGTGTATGAAAAACGACAAAAAAATATCATAGATTTGAAGTATTTTTCAGAGCTCAGATATGTTTGTTTGGTAATACAACAAGTTTATAGCTGCAACAGGTAGTTGGAATGTTGGTGTTTCTCATTCTAGATCTAAACTAATTAAATATTGTGGTCTTGTTTATCCAATGTATTGTGTGTTGTGAGTTGTAGTGTGCTTATGTTGTATTATGCAAAGATCAAATGAAGAACCATTCAATGAACAAAGTAACATAATTAATTCATTAGCTCTAGAAGCCTCGTGAACCCAATGCTAATTAATTATGACCACATTATGTTATAAGCTAGAAGAACTAGTTACAGGTTATTTTTGTGTGTTTGTGAAGAAGGGCTGGTGGTTCTTGATACAAGCTGGAAGCCACAATTTTAGGAACATCTGTTCTTATGTTTGTGTGTTTAAGAGGTCATGTTGTATGGTTGAATTATAAATACATTCAGTATCCAGGTGGCCTTCCTAGACACTGATGGATAGTTGAAAGCTAAATATTCGATAGATGGAGGTATATCCATAGAATGATTCAACTACTTGACAAATGTTCTTATGTAAGCCCCGACAAACCAAGTATGTCAATATTTTCAATCCTACAAGTACGTGAATGACGGTTAGAGGTAGTTATATTTTAAATGGAGGTTAAGTGATAGCTCAAATTTGTAGTGGTGAAGAAAGAGTGGTGTCTGCGAGATTCCAAAGTGAGTGTAAGTATTAATGAAGACCAATCAGATAAAGACTAGTATTGTTATTGTGATTTGTAATTTTAGTATTTGTAATTTAAGCATTAAGGGAGGGACTTGGAAGTAATGCTTCCATGTGTATTACAGGTTGTCATTGTGAGTCCCGAGGTGTTAATCTAGAAGTTGTTTTTTCCTATGTGTATGAGTTGTATTTGTGTTATATCGGAGTCATAGATCCACTTCTTAGGATCTAGATTTGTCAAAGTCAACGATCCATATATTCTATAAGTAACCATTGTGATCAATAAAGAGATTAAAAAAATTGTGTGTAATAAAATGCTCTCTATCTGTTTTTTCAAAGTCTTGCTAAATGAAAAGAAAATAAGCATATGAAGAGATTTTGAAAATTTAATCATAATCCTAACCTTCTTCATTTTGTAAATTCTTGTTTCTTGTGTTATCAAATAATCCACTAAAATTATTACTCATTTGATTGGGAAAATATCCCTCTATCCAACACAAAGAGAATACTCAAAATAAATATATAAAAATATTAACTCAATAATATAAGTCCAATCATAAAAATTAACTCAACCAATTAACTTATTTAAACAAATTTTTTTACCGATAAAAAAACTTGTATTTTAAAAAGTTGTCCCCTTCCATGGAACAAATGCCCCAACCTAAGTTGGATCTCGAATGAAGTTGATATTATATTGCTAGTTAAAACATGGGAGCACTAAGAATCTAAGATCTCTAACATAAATAGATATAGATCACGAATTAAAACCTAATTGTTACAAATTTAAAATTACCAACTAATATTACCACTAATGGTTGAACAACTTTTATCAAATATTCTTATAAAAAGGATACGCTAAATTTATTTTGATTTTTTCGAAGCTCTTTTAATTTTTTTTTTGAAACTATCCACTTACACACAATTGAGCAAGAAAACAAATAAAAGGTCGTGTATAAAATATTTAGGCAAAAATCACATTCCAACCAATTTTGTCGACGCGTTTCGAACCAACTATTGTGGTTCATCATCAGGACAAGATAAGAAATATGATCTAGGACACAGTTTAAATAGATAGGAAATCCTGACTAGTCGTTATTCCAAAACGGATAATTAGACTAAATCAGAAATTTCTAAGATAAAATAAAAGGTCCTCAAACTTTCTTTTAGTTTGTTTCGAAAGATCCAATTCACACCATTGAGTAAGAAAATAAAATGGGTAAAATATTTAACTCTTGAGCTAATATTTAATTATCTTTTTTAATGGGTAAAATGTTAACATAAGCTAAATGCATATATCTATGGAGTTGTCTATCGACGCAAAAGAATAGCATGAATGACAATTTTTTGCCGAAATTCGATAAAAAAAATTCAAAAAATCAAATAGTTGGAGTGTTTGAATTGCATTTTTTATGGTGGAAATGGATTCAACATCATCAAAAACCCTTAGGGCACCCAAAATATTGAAGATTAAAGACTGTAACCCATATTTTCAAAAAAATTTGCCAAATTTTTTCATAATATTACTAGAATTTCTGGATTATTTTGTAGGTTTTTAAACTACGGATATATTTACAAATTAATAATGGTTGAGCGAATATTGAATTGTCTTATTTAATGTGTAAAATGTTGACGCAAGTTAAATGCAGATATTTACAAGTAAGTTGAGCAAATATTTAATTGTCTTCTTTAATGGGTAAAATGCCATTTTAAAAGACTTGGGAGTGCAACGAGATTGCTATAACAGGTTTTATCACTGAGACATTCCAAACAATCAAAATTTCATTTACAATGTAGAATAATATGCTAATTGATTATTTTGAACCCACCTACAAATTAATTTTGTTGAATTGTTGTATAAGTTTAAAAAATTTTCAATTTACATTTAATTTTAATAAATTTTTTAAAATAATATATAAATAATAATAGTAGTAGATAGTAAATATTTCTAAATTAATTTTATTTTATTTTTCCTTGTTTTAAGTTGATACATTAAATCCAGAGTCCTTATACTTATAATTATAAATTATTTATAATTATTTATTATTATTTAATTTTATTTTCTATAAGCAATTATTGATATAGTATTTATTTTTTATTATTCAAATGGTTTTGGAAATAACATATAATAATTTGGCTCCCGGATATGGGTGACGTGACGGATGGGCCATCCCATGGTGTGCGATGACGCAATAGGCAAGGGATCAACGGTGATGGGTCTCTAAATTATACATAAAATAAGGCCCAACTAACCTTTCTTTGGCCCATCTACCTTCCTTATGCATATAAAAGGATATATTAAATCTCTCCTTTTGCACTTAATAATGTTTTCTTATGCTTTAATATGTTCTTAGGAGGGATTAAAGGTAGTTGCATATTTTTGCCTAATATTGGTTATTTTTGTTGAATATTGTGAGAATATTTGGCAGATTATACATATTTGGAGAAGGAGATGATTTAGGGACTTGCTCCCTACCACTGGAAGATCAATATTGGAGAATAAATGAGCACAACATCAGGAAATTACGAATAAATTTTGGAGAAATTCAAGGGGATTTTCCACCCCCCTTAACTCTCAAAGGCAGCCAAAGGATCCTCATGAGATCCCCCTCCAACAATTCAAATTCCAGAGGTAGCCAAGCAACTCAAGACCAAGTGCACTGAAGCCATAATTCACTTGGAGTCTCCAGCAAATCGAATTCCAAGAGGAAGCCAAGCAACTAAAGACGAAGGGCACTCAATCTATGTTTACTTGGAGTCAAAGTGGACTCAATCACCATTTTCAAGGGATTTGTCGGTAGTTGCCTTATAGAATAAATAGAGCAAAGATAGAACTAGGAAGGAGTTAGTTAGTTAGCCAGTGGGTTGATTCTAGTCGATTCCATTTTATTCTTCGATTCCATTCAGAACTTTTGTTGCAAGCTATTATGATTTTGTTGTTAATACCTTCGGGATGTAATAAGGATGTATTCTTAATGCAATGAGTATTCAGATGACTTTCTATTGGTCTAGTTCCAGAGAGCTGGGCTTGTGGGTTAGGGCCCAACCCATGTGCCTCGACTTCTTTGTTTTTAATATCTTTCCTTTCTGTCATTCAGCTAGTTTTGATTCTACCATTTAAGTTAGATCTGCTTCTGATCAGTTTCATTGTTGTTTAGTTTTGTGCTGTTGTAGTTTTTAATTGCTTATGCGTAGTAAATAGAGGAAAAACTCAAGAAATTGTGGTCACATCCCCCCTCTCATCTCTATCAATAGAGTTCAAGTAGGGCAAACCTTCCCACAGGCCAAAATTGCTTTCTGTTTGAGTTTTGGGAAGAATTTGTATTACCAAGTCCAAGCCTTTCTTTCATTGTTTCATCCCGCACTTCTATCTGTTTTGTCGTGCATGAATCTGCAGGTGTGTCTCACTTTTGAGCACTACTCTTACACCTCCATTCCCCTCCTTTTATTCTCATCTTAACGTTGTACTTACCTTTTATTTTCCTAACACACTTAAGCCCTTCAAAGTCTTATTTCTCTGTTTTTCTCCGTTCATGGATGCCTTACCTGTTTATGAAAAACACATGAAAAACCATTCAAAACCACCGAAACCTAAACTCCGCCTTTTCTCCTGGAGTCTCTCACCACCGTATGTCACATGTCACACATTTTAGCTTTTACCCTTAACACTTACCACTCGATTCTTGCGATTGCGATATTGCGAAATCACAAATCGCACAGTTTAACTTTTTGCATAACACTTACTGCTCATTCCACCAATGCAATAACTCCGCCACGTCACTCGTCACACTTCGCACTTCGCAGAACTTACCACATCACATATTGCAACCCACAACCTTTACCGCATCGCAAATCGCACTTCGCACATTTTAGTTCATTCCTGTTGATCTTTACCGCTATCCATCTAAACTTGCAATATTGCGATTCACGACCCGCCACGTCACTTTGCACTTCGCACAACTTAGTTAATTCTTGTTAATCCTTACCACTATCCCTTTAAACTTGTGAAGTTGTGATTGCAACATCGCACATTGCAAATTTTGTCCTCCATCGCACTCTGCCATCACATTTTTTATTTATGTCTGCTCCAAAGTCATTTCTCACGCTATTATAAAGTTTTATAAGGGTTTAACCCCCCTATTTCTTCTTCCAAACCTCGTTTCATGTGTTAAACCCCCCATTAGCCCTTTTCTTCCCTCCAAGCTACAAATTAACTCTTTCTATTTAGAATTAAGTCATGGATAGCCTAGTTGCATGGATAGCAGTATGGTAGATAGTTCATAGGATAAGTAGAGTGAGTTTAGCGCTTTGGCCAAGTTAAGTGTGGTTTAGAATTAGTTTCCTTTCTACTATTTGTTTTCTTCGAATTAAATTAGTTTCATTCTTGTCATTTCCTTTTAGAAATTTAATTTAGTTTCTTACTGTCATTTCCTTCCTGCACATTAAATTAGTTCCATTTATGGCATTTCCTTTCAGCAATTTAGTTTAGTTTCATTGAAGTGTGATAGACTTCACTGAGAACCCCTAGAAGTAGCACCCTTTCATAAAGCAGAAGAGGATGACATGAAAAGAATGCATCTGCGATGTATATAGCACTGTCACCTCAAATTTTGTACAAACCCCAGGTTGATAAAGTAAAGTAGCTCAACATGTGGGAGTTGCAACACTCTTGGTGCAATACCAGGGCTCACCACTTTTTGGCGTTGTTGCCGGGGAGGTATCTAGTAGATTCTTTGATTCTATTTTAGCATTCTTTTTTGCTTTCCTTTTTCATGTTGTTTCCGAAATATTGAAAAATACAAAAATCTGATTTTCATGCCTCATAGGAGTAGGGATACTCGGAATATTTTTTTTAAAATACTTCTCCTACACCAACCCCCCCACTTAACCACGTGGTGTAGTAAGAATCACATCACCATACACTTTTGAAGGAAGAAGAGATGGATGGATATGATGACAATGAAGAATATCTTATTGGGCTTCACATTCAAGATATGGACATTAATGTACCTATGAAGAACATCCCTCCATCTTTCCTTCCCAACTTCCATTGTATGAGGACAAAGGATCCAAAAATATTTCTCTTTGAATTTGAGATACTTTGTAGGTCTTATGGCTACTTATCACACACTCAAAAACTGAGATTGCTTCCTGCAACATTGAGGGATAGAGCTCTTAAATAGTTCATGAGTCTGGGTACTAATTCAATAAGATCATGGAATGATATGCAAAAGATATTCCTAGAAAAATATAAAGATCGTGATCTTAGATAAGAAATTTTTAGAATGAACCAAGAAGAATATGAGAGCCTTGAGGATCTAATAGAGAGATTTGTGTATAATGTTAAGAGGGAAAAAATGCATCATCTAGGATTTGACACACTAAAAACCATCTTACTTAGAAAAATTAGGGATGAGTGGATTGATCTCCTTAATCTCATGAGTAGAGGAGATGTATACCAATTTTCATTTGAAGAAATTTGTGAAACATGCAAGTGCATATCAAGAGGAAGGGAAAGAGAAAGTAAATCAACATCAACATTGGTAAGGCAAGATGAACTTGGAAATTTTCTTGATAACTTTAAAACAGAAATTCTTAGCAATCTAAGTGAAAAAGTAGAAACGTTAAGAACGCAAAATGAGGAAAAAGAAGATGCTAATATTTTTGTTATCCATGCAGAATCATATGATACTAAATGTTGTTCATCATTCCCCAAGTTTAAAGAAGTTTACCAAGAATACAATGGAGCAAGGCAATCACAAAAGAAGCTATGTTATGTAGCTCCATGGATACCCTGGAAACATAGTCAAGTTGATATGATGTAAGGATCCACTTCACAATTTCAAGCTTATTCACATCCATCTCAAACTAATTGGGATACACTCCCTCCTTGGCAACCTTGGCCAACTCACCCCCAAAACTAATCTTAGCAACATGGTTGGCAAGGTCCTTATTGGGAAAATCCACAATATCCTCAATATTTCCCTCCATATCCTCCATACCCAACTCCATGCTATCCCTACCATCCACCTCCACCACAAGCATAGCCTCAACCACATCCATCTCATATATCCACCCCCACTCAACTACCTGTACCACCATTTCCAAACCCACACCATGAAGTATCTTAGCCCACTTACAATGCTGAGGTACAACACTACCAAACATATCCTCTTGATCTGAATGGTCTACATCTTATTTCAAGAAAGGTATTGCAAAGAAGAGATTTTCTTAATGTGATTGAAGGACAACATAAAGTAGAAGAAGATACGAATGAGGAGATCAAAGAATCAAGGTATACACTTGATGAAGAGTAGATATCATAATAAGATGTTGAGAAAGTTCCCTCATGTTTACCAGCATTTCCTCCATGTGTTCAAGACAACAATCAACAAAAAGAGGAATATTTGAATGTCATAATAGAAGAGGAAATCCAAGGTGATCCAACTCAACATGTGAATCAGGGGCATCACAACTATATTGAAATATGGTTCCAAACAGTCGTTAAGCTGCAACAACACACTCTTCTCCAACAACACTTGATACAATTCCAGTCAAAGAAATTCATCTCTCATATTCAAGTACATGTCAGAGCATGTATTCCAAGTGTGCACCTGATTTTATCTATCATCTTGATGTGTACATGGCTCCATTGGAAGTATTCCTATACTTGATAAAGGTTTTGTTTTTTTCAAGTAGAGTAGGAAAGTGAAAAAATAAAATAAAAAAATGGAAATAATAAAATCTCATACGAAAACCTCTTTGAGGCATCTGAGAATGGCTCTATGATTGAAAACCTCCATGAGGCCGTCATTGGGTTGAAAAAAATAAAAAATAAAAAATAAAATATCCTAGGTGAAAACCTCCGTTGAGGCGCCTAGGCAGACCTACTAGTGGAAAACCTCATTGAGGCAGCTAATAAGCCTTAAAAAAAATAAAAAAAAATTGCATTTCTCCATGTATCTCTCTCTGATGAATGCATGTGCTCTCCAACCTTTACAAGCAGAAAACAACAAGTTGGCACAAAAAGAAAAAAATTTCAACACTTTAGTCAAACGTAGTCAAACTTGGACTTCCTCTTCATGTGCTCAGAAGCTCCAAAGGACCTCAAGCAGATCGCCATAAGCAACTTCAGCAACAACTATGATATCACATGCAAAAAAAAATCGATGGTAAGGCTCAGGTATGCAATCATCTAACCCTTTCTTCGAATCTATTTTCTCTTAATAAAACATTAAAAAGTGTTAGAAGGAAAAATTTTTTATAACCAAAATCAGTATTAGAGCAACCTTAGCCTTATCTAGCAACTAGCCTCACTTTTTCCACCAAGAAAAGAAACAAGAAAAAAGTAAAAAGGAGTTGAGAAAGTGGGCAATAAGCAGTTCATTGTAATAAAAGACAAGGAGTTCCAAATGGGTAACCAAGGGTGAACCAATTAACAGGAAAAAAAAAAAAAAAAATGAACTCTAAGTTTATTTTGCATGCAATAAAAAAATTTGGGAAAAAAAAAGGAAAAGAAGAAGAAAAATAAGAGAAAAATAAAAAGAAGAAAAATAGAATAAAAGGTGGACCCACCACCTCTTGGCATAAAAAATATATTTTCTTAAGGCACCTAAGGACCTCCATGCAGCACCTACAAAAATAAATGCAAGCAAAATAGCAAGAAGATTAACAGGGGGGTAAGCGCATGGCCCAAGAAATAGAAAATGAAATAAGCTAGCATGCAGGAAGAACCATGAGGCAGGGAGGATGAATAAGTTTCTCAGATGATGAGCAATAGTTTCAGTAGGGGGGTGATGATGGGCCTCTAAATTAGACATAAAATAAGGCCCATCTAACCTTTCTTAGGCCCATCTACCTTCCTTATGCACATAAAAGGATATATTAAATCTCTCCTTCTGCACTTAATAAGGTTTTCTTATGCTTTAATATGTTCTTAGGAAGGATTAAAGGTAGTTGCATATTTTTTCCTAATATTGGTTATTTTTTTAGAATATTGTGAGATTATTTGGTACATTATACAGATTTGGAGAAGGAGATGATTTAGGGACTTTCTCCTTGCCACTGGAAGATCGAGATTGGAGAATAAATGAGCACAACATCAGGAAATTAGAGGGAAATCTTGGAGAAATTCAAGGGGATTGTCCACCCTCCTTAACTCTCAAAGGCAGCCAAAGTATCCTCATGAGTTCCCCCTTGAGCAATTCGAATTCTAGAGGTAGCCAAGCAACTCAAGGCCAAGTGCACTCAAGCCATAATTCACTTGGAGTCTCCAGCAAATTGAATTCCAAGAGGAAACCAAGCAACTGAAGACGAAGGGCACTCAATCTATGTTTAATTGGATTCAAAGTTGACACAATCACCATTTTCAAGGGGGTTGTTGGTAGCTGCCCTGTAGAATAAATAGAGTAGATCTAGAGATAGGAAGGAGTTAGTTAGTTAGCCAGTGGGTTGATTCTGGTCGGTTCCATTTTATTCTTCGATTCCATTCGGAACTTTTGCTGCAAGCTATTAGGCTTTTGTTATTAATACCTTTGGGATGTAATAAGACAGTATTCTTAATGCAATGAATATTCAGATGACTTTCTATTGATCTATTTTGAGAGAGTTGGGCTTCTGGGTTAGGGCCAAACCCATGTACCTCAGCTTCTCTACTGTTACAATCTTTTCCTTTCTGTCATTCAGCTAGTTTTTCTTTTGCCATTTAAGTTAGATCTGATTATGATAAGTTTCATTGTTGTTTATTTTTTGTGATACCATGGTTTTTAATTGCTTATGCGTAGTAAATAGAGGAAAAACTACAAAAATTGTGGTCAAGTCCCCCCTCTCATCTCTGTCAATAGAGTTCGAGTAGGGCAGACCTTCCCACAGGCAAAAATTGCTTTCTGTTTGATTTTTGGGAAGAATTTGTATTACCAAGTCCAAGCCTTTCTTTCACTGTTTCATCCTGCATTTTTGTATGTTTCCCGTGCATGAATCTGCAGGCATGTCTCACTTCTGAGCATTGCTCTTACGCCTCCATTTCCCTCCTTTTATTCTCATCTTAATGTTGTACTTATCTTTTCTTTACCTAATGCACTTAAGCCCTTCAAAGCCTTATTTATTTTTTTTTCTCCGTTCACGACTGCCTTACCTCTTTATGCAAAAAACTTGAAAAACCATTCAAAACCACCGAAACCCGACCTCCGACTTTGCTCCTCAAGTCTCCCGCCACCATACGTTGCACTTCGCACATTTTAGCGTTTACCCTTGACACTTACCGCTCAATTCTTGTGATTGCAATATTGCGAAATCGCAAATCGTAAAATTTAAATTTTTGCATAACACTTACGCTCATTCCGCTGATGCGATAACTCTGCCACGTCACTCGTCGCACTTCGCACTTTGCAGAACTTACCACATTGCAGATCGAAACCTGCAACCCTTACCACATCGGAAATCACACTTCACACATTTTAGTTCATTCATGTTGATCTTTACCACTATCCATCTAAACTTGTGATATTGTGATTCACGACCCACCACGTTACTTCGCACTTCGCACAACTTAGTTCATTCTTGTTAATCCTTACCACTATCTCTTTAAACTTGTGAAGTTGCAATTGCGACATCGCACATCACAGCTTTTGTCCTCCATCGCACTCTACCATCACATTTTTGAGTTCTATCCACTCCAATGTCATTTCTCACGCTATCATAAAGTTTTATAAGGGTTTAACTCCCCTCTTTCTGCTTCCAAACCTTGTTTCATGTGTTAAACCCCCCATTAGCCTCTTTTAGCCCTTTTCTTCCCTCCAAGCTACAAATTAACTCTTTTTAATTATAATTAAGTCATGGATAACCTAGTTGCATGGATAGAAGCATGGTATAGAGATCATAGGATAAGTAGAGTGCATTTAGCCATTTTAGGCCAAGTTAAGTGTGGTTTAGAATTAGTTTCCTTTCTGCTATTTGTTTTCTTCGAATTAAATTAGTTTCATTCTTGTCATTTCCTTTCAGCAATTTAATTTAGTTTCTTACAGTCATTTCCTTCCTGTACATTAAATTAGTTTCATTTCTCTCATTTCCTTTCTACAATTTAGTTTAGTTTCATTTCTCTCATTTCCTTTCTACAATTTAGTTTAGTTTCATTGAAGTGTGACAGACTTCACTGAGAACCCCTATAAGTAGCACCCTTTTGTAAAGCAGAAGAGGATGATATGAACAGAATTCATCTGCTATGTATATAGCACTGTCACCTCAAAGTTTGTATGAACCCCGGGTTGATAATGTAAAGTAGGGCAGCCCTTGGGAGTTACAGCACTCTTGGTGCAATACCAAGGCTCACCAGGTGGTGCCATGACAGGCAAGTCACACCACATTGCAACGGGTTTCAGTTATTGTTTTTAATGATGCAGGTGACGACTAGCTGTTGCCTCGATTAGAGAGGCACAAACATAAATCCTTTGCACCGCTTTTACCCTCGCATTTTACCCCTGCTCTCTAGTGCAGCTCTGTCACGGCTCTCCTCCCCGACTTGGCGTGCTCTTTGCACCTCAACCCAGTCTCCTCTTGTGCTTGCAGCGCCATGGCACCAAGGCAACAACAGAAGCTTCGCAGAGGAAGCATTTGGGGTGCCCTCCCTGCCAGGCTGACTAAAGACTCAACTGATAGAGACTTCCACTCTGATAAAGAGCCCTCCTCTGCCCCCTTTGCTCAGTCTGCTTCAATGACTTCTAACGGCTCCTCTTCTTCTGTAGCTCTTTCTATTCCACCTGCTGCCCCCCTCATCCCTTTCACTGATCCCTCCGTGTCGCCCCTGCCCACAATCAAGTGGAAATACCGCAAATCCACCATCCCCTGCTCCTTAACGCCTTCGCCCAAGAAATGGAATTCCTACCTATTAAGGCCTCCTCCTTGCACATTCCCAATCTTTGGCATTACACTGCAGTTGGCTAGAGCAAGTACGATGAGAAAGGATAACCACTAGAGCAGGTCCCTCACGTCTTCACGAAGGAGGAAGAGGAAATAGCTCATATTTATGGGTGTCTAGTGACGAAGGAAGAACTAGCGAAACCTGAAGCAAACTAGCATGGGGAAGCACGCAAGGACTGAAGGTTTTTGCACCACAGTTCACTTCTAGACATACCTATTATCTGTAGTTTTTTCAGTTTTACTTAGTGTTTTAGCGAATCTAGATGCTTCAAAGTTTTCTAGACAATCCAAGGGTTGGTTTCCCTGCCATGGGAAACCCCTCCTTTTGATATTTTGGACACAATTGAGAGCAAGAATTGGATAAATTCCTCAACTTGGACCATGGAATGTAAATATTTTGTTAATCAATAGAATTTAGAATAGATTACAATATATATATATATATATATATATATATATATATATAAGTTGGGATGTAATGTTAGAATTAAATTCAAAATAATTATTTACATTATAATTGGTAATATTTTATGTAGAAATCACTGACTAGTGAAATTATATTAGTGGAAGTGAAATGAAAAGAGGTAGTGATTAATATCATTGTCATAAATATAATAAGTTTGTCTTTACAAATAATATTATATCCTTAACACCATTATTTTTTTTTCCTAGAAACTTATATCTATGGTTAAGGAATAATACATGAATGTGCTTTTGAGAGTTTCTTATTGCTTGCAATAAGCAAAGTCGTATAAATTATTGTAGCTTGTTCTTGTGACATAATTTAATGCACAAGGGGCTGAGTATTTACTAGATGACAATTGATGTTGGAAATTATTTCTCTTCCATCGATTATGCTATTTTTTTTTTCTTTCATATTTTTGTTCCCTTTTACCAAAATAAGAGCAAAAAAAACTAAGTAAAATGTATACATGACCATGCCCATGGCTTCTTCTATTGGATAACCAAAAAATGTTTCAGAGGTAACTTCTTGATACAATATATTTTATAAATTATCTATATCACATTCATGCTCCTAGTGTGGTTCTTCTATCACTTGCTCCACTTCCTTAAACTCTCTTTCTATTGTTATCCTTCACAACCTTCCTTCCACTACCAAGAAAACTTCTCCTAACAATTTGTTATATTTTCTTCCCCTTTCCCACCTATTCAATTTGTACATTCATGCTTTAGTCTTTCCCTTCTCTTCATTAACTCTACTCACCAGTTAATTTTTCTAAAATAATCTCCCTTACCTTGTCCTTCCACCACTTTTCAAATATTACACCTCACTTCTTATACTTCTCTTCTATCCCATGATCCTATGCCTCTTCCATAGTACCATTTGAATTTAACTATTCATTTTTTTTATTTCATCGTACACTACCACCAAGCACAATTTCTTATGATATCATGATTGGTGGGTTAAAAAAGAATGTATTCTTATTTCACCAAAACTATCTTCGCCTAGGTTACAATTTCTTTTACCACCCTTCCAGAAGCTCCTTTCTTGAAATCCTCCTCTACTTGTGAAAAATATTGACTAAATTTAGTTGTTAATTCAGTGATGTATCCTTCTATTATGATTCTAACATGAAAATCAACAACTCTTACAACTTTAATATTAAATATATACATTAAGTTCTGAACATTTTACTTGATCCCTCTCCTCACTTTCTGGGCTAGCCTAGGATGCTTCCCTACTCTACTCATCCAGTAAAACAACACCACTAGAGATTATAGTGAGACAACATTATAGTCATGGTTATCATGCAATAATTCACATTCATAACCTTGGAATATTGACTCAAAAAGAGGTTTATTTTTCTAAACTAATGATGCTACACATAGCGTTAGGTTAACACAAAAATAATATTTTCAAAACCATACGAACTTCATGATAATATCCCATGATGAAACTATTTTTCCTATCAATATGAGAACTAGGTGCAAATCAATGTCCAACAAGAGGTTCAATGTAATCTAGGTGCTAGCATTTTCAATCCCCTTGATGGAAGATGTTTCACTCGTATTATGCCGAACCATAAATGGTGTTTATGGATTTAATTAATATAACTAACATGATCAATGTCCATCCTAAAGTTCATCCTTAGCAAAAAATCAATAATATATATCATGGATCACCATACCAAAGTCACCACATAAAGAGTTATTTGATAGTCATTATATCTAATAATATCATTCTAACCAATAGGTGCAATAATCTATCAATTCAAAGAATAGTCATTTTATAGAATAGATAAACAACAAAAATAAAATATATCATAACCATAAGTTATAATTTGGAAGGAAAGTCTTATTCCATTGATTTGGATTATATTCTAGTGCATCATGATGACAAAGTATTGATCAACTACTAGTGTGGAATAACATTATACAATAGTTTTTCAATCGAATGCATTCAATTATTTAGAATTTAATTTTTACTTAACCACTATCCAATCAACATTTATCTAATCCTTTAATATAATACAACCATTTATACACATGCACTTGAAGTTGAAAAGGTTAATTCAAAACCATGTATTTGTTGGAGTACTTCAAGCTCCCTTAAGAAAGAACTAGGTGATATTTGTCCTATATTTAGCTAGGTAGACTCAATTTTACACCACTCTCTTAACATATATTTTAATTTAACTATATTTAAATTAAATTAATTTAACTATATTTTAATCTAACACCACACATTTGTCTTTTCCCATGAGAGAGTTTCTAGAAGACAACTATACCTTTTGTAAAATAAAAATAAAAAATTCATACAAATCTATATAAATAATAGATTAAAATGAACAAATATGATATTAAAGTTTATAAGAAAAACTCATCCACAAATATACACAAATATAGTTTTTATCATCTCTGCGTACCCACATAATGCAAGCTTATTATTTTAATTGTAAATTTTATTAATTTTAAAGTCTATGTCTTTATTGTTTTTTACTCTAATTTAACTATGTTTAAATTAAGCTAGAATAGGTACTTTGTAGGTTTTGTTCAAATATAGAAGTTAGTTCATACCTTTCAAAATTCAATAATTAAACTAAGCCTCAGAAAACACTAACTATACAACCTTGTATTACCACACATTAATATAAATTAAATATTCACTTATTATATTATTATATTACTACATATAGTTAGTCATATACATTAAATATCAATAATGGTTAATAAACATAAGAAATATTTATAATTAAATCTCTCATCGTATTCTAAAAACTAACTATTGTTAATATGATTACAACTTTGTAAGACTTTCTAGCCACCACCTTCCAAAGAATGGCATGTGGTTGTATTATATTATTTGTTTAATCAAAATTTGAAAATAATAATATAAATGTAGGAAAATTTTATGGCCTCATTAATAATATATTGTATTTTATTTTTTAATATTTTAATAAAGTGTTTTATTATTATTATTATTATTAAATTAAAATTATTTTATTGTATTTATTATTATTATTTTAATAAAAAAGGCAAATTTTATTAGTACAATTGGTTGGTTGAAGATTGGTCTTGTTAAAAAGGTGACTCGGGATCAAATATCACAGAGGATTTTGCCCATGTGCTAAGAGAGAAGACAAGTTAAACCTAGTTTGCTTTGTTTTGGTATGACTTAGAAGCCTACGGTCAATTTCTGAACTCTGAGTTATAGGTCAAGCCTAATCTCTGATGAACTCATACCACTTGACAAGCAAGAACATTATAAAATATGGTGAATATGGCCTCTTTAAAGAGGGAATTAAACCAGCCTAGATCCATCTTAATTTTGGATCAATATAGCCTCTTTAAAGGGGGATTAAACCAGCCTAGATCCATCTTAATTATGGATCTACCAATTAGTGTAAAAAAGGATCAACTATGGTCTCTCTTGGGGCATGGTATATCCCGAATTAAGATGACTCTAGGGTGGTATATTATTACTGAAATAGGTTTTCTTTTATTTGGAATAAGATGACATACATTATTTTATTTAGTTTATCAAAAAAAAATATTCTTCACCTATAAAATGTATGTTTATTTATGATTTTATTTAATTATATAAATTTCAATTTTATATTCTCTCTCTTTTTTCTTTTTTTAAAAGTTGGTAGGACTACACCTTCATCATCATGTCCAAATACATCACTTCTATTGGGAAAAGGGCATTAAACATGTGATGAGTATCTTAACAACGAAAAAAGAATTGAACATGTGATGAGTACCTTAATAGCTTTAGCCAACACTTAGTGGACGGATTTTATACTCGTGTGTGTGTATATATATATAATTTTAAATTTACTATTTCTAATTAATTATAAAACATTTATAGATAACATATTTTAATTAAAAATATATTATGATTTATTTATAGATATAATAGAAAAAACTAAATGAGAATAGTCTTTATTATTATTTAATAAAAAAATTTAAATTTTATTATTATTTAATAATTTTTTTTCGATTTTTTTTATTTTTTTCGTTGGATTTTAATTTTATTATTATATATATAGTATTACAATTATAAATGTTAGAGATATCTTTGCTTAGTCACAAGTTCCCTAAAAACTAGTCGCTGAAATAGGCTAGTTGTAAAAGTATGGTCCAAAAATGAAAATAAAACTAGTTCATCTTAAAAAGAAATCATTATATGAAGCTAGGAAAATAACAATATAAGGTGCATATAATTGGTCATAAGTTTAAAATATGGGATTTTAAATAGCACTATGAAGATGTTATTTGTTTTGGTTGGCTTTCCTAATTTGTGGAATTTTTTTTGGGTTGGGTATAAGTTCACACTAATTTGTAACTTTCCTTGTGTTGGGTATATTTGTAACTTTCCTTGTGTTGGGTATAAGTCCATGTCAATTTTTGAAGGATGGTATTAAGTTTTGGTTTTGTATACGTTATCAAATCTAATGTGAGTAAAGATTGAGATAATATGTTCAATGTTTTGGAAAATATATGGGAGAGAGTAATTTTGTAGTTTTGATAAGTTTTTTTATCTAGTTTATGATAATAAAATAGTTTTCATAGATATGATAATGATTTATCTTCTATTATTCATGTGCAAGATGAATTAATAGCTTTAAATTTAATAATTTTACAAAATTGTTTATCATTGCGCTAATGCTAGCAAAAAATGTAATATTGTGGGATTGAGAGAGAAAAAGATTCCCCTAGGTTGAACCTGAGGGGGATTTCCTTCTGCCACCCTATAAAAAAGATCCCAGGGTGTGTCGGATTTGATATTTATTGCATGAAGTGTAGGTCTTAGTTCAGTGTTGATATCCGATTGAAAGGAGTCCAAAATGACCAAGCTCTTAATATCTATTTTGAGGAAGGAAGGAATAGAATTTTCAAGAATGGTGTTATTTCTAGGCCAAAAGACCCCCCACACTACTGTGGGAGGAAGGGTTTTGTGTTGTTTTTTTTTAATGTGTAGAAAACCATTTTTTAGGCCTTCTTCAATTGTAGGTCCTTCCCAAATATATGAGTAATATTCAACTTTACATATCTCCTCCCACACAACCTACATGAAAGGACATACACGAAGAGATGTTCAATAGTTTCAACATCTTGTGAACATAAAGCATAATTGTTGGGACCATGTGATCTGAATATGGGAAAACTAGTTTTGTTATGCTAGCTTCCTCATCAGTATTAAAAAAAAGTGTTTAGGATAGTCTCAAGTTAGCCAATTATGTGAGGGTTTATGTGTCAAGTTTTAGTGTCTTTTATGAGCAATTCATGAGTTAATTAGTTGTTAAAAACGCATGTACAACAAATAAATTGCAGATAAATAACACACAAAAAACACATTACACAATAGTTGATAACAGAGTTCACCCCTCCTTGGCTACATCTCCATCGACCTGCTTCAATCGGCTAGGCCCTCTTTGGATTAATGGTAAATTATCTAATTACATGCACCTACAGTGCTCCAATGGCTTTGAAACCCGCTCCATTGGATTAAAAATACCCAAAAACCTCAAAATAGAATCTTCAAGCTTTGGAAATGGTCTTTAGATGATCTAGGCATGACCTCCTCTCCTGGTGGCCCTGAAATTCTTTAAACTTCAAAGTGGAAAAATCACTTACATAAGTGCTCCAATGCTTCTGCAACTTACACCATCATGCTCAAAGCATCCAAATCATCTATGAATGACTCTTCTTGAGCCAAAATTGGTCGAAAAATGCTCCAGTTATGCCTCGTTCAATTCTGGCCTAGGAAACCCCACTAAAATTGGAGAAACTCCAGTTAACTCTGTCAAAACTGGAGGTGGCGCTGAAATTTGGGGGCTCTTCCATTTTCTTCGCCAAATTAAACTAGATTTTAATTAACGTTAAGTGGATTTTAATTAAAATAAGCGTGCATTTAATGGATGTTTAGCACTAAACGCGCAATTAACAAAATCCAGATTATAAATTGGATTAATGCTTAATACTTTGGTTTAAGGTTAATTAAAACCTGTTTAGCACTTAAACTCTATGCCAATACAGTAAATCTTCACCACGGTTCTAGGACGTGGTCCTGTGCTAAGGGGCTGGCCCCTTTTTGCCTCTTCCTGAATTCAAACCAAAGGTTAAATACATGTTGTGGCCTATACATATTAAGATCTAATGCGTAGACCAAATGGTAAGTCTTATGAGTTATGTCGGGGAGGTCGCGGGTTTGACCCCAACCTCCACCCTTTCGCGAATACATATAAATTTTTCCACCCAAAATAATAAAATTCAACCTTTGAAATATATGTTGAAATTAAAACTTTTGATATTAACCAAAAATTTGGCCTTTGGGAGGGCCACCTGGCGACCTCCTGACTAGCCACGTGTCAACATCCTATTGGTCCTCCACAAACCAACCACAAAATTCCAACAAACTATAAATTCGGGCCACTCACAATTTGACACTTGTCAGCATGCTATTGGCTGGTGCAAAATCCAAAATTTTGACCTTTGACCCTGTTTGACACCTTTTTTTAAATTCGCTTGTTTGGCATGATGAACAACAAGCTCTAACTTTCACATACGGAATCCGTTTTGAGGGAAATGAAGTGCGATGGATTCCTAGCAATGGTCCCTATCCGGTCATTCTAGTTTGGTGTGATTCTAAGCACTTTGAATTTTTGGCAAATTTTTGCCCCCAATCCAGATTCTGATCACTCCTTCCCATTAACAGGTTTTTGGACCCACAAAAGTTAGTTATCTCATGAGAGTTGAATACTCCTCTCTTTCCCAAGTTTTATCATCTTGATTCTACTTGGAAAAATCTCCGTGACAACCACTTGGGTTCACTAACATGCCTTGCCTTGCAAATGACTTGGCACTTCAACCAATGTCCTCCTTTCGTTGCTGACCCAATCCAACACTTGTTGGCTTCTTGCTGATTGACTAAACATCTTTCTATACCAAAGAAATCCCTCAGTGCTTGGAAAACTAACTGATGGCCTTCCCACTGAGAATCATGTTCCTCCTTTGCACACACATGCATTTGATCCAAGCTTCTCCTTGGAACCCACTTTTCCAAGTTAAGCCCATCTGAGTGAACCACATTAATGAGTTCCAATATCAGTAATAACAAGAAAAGAAATGACCATTCTTTTTACCTCCACAGTTCCAAATTCCACATATGTAAGAATGCATTCACCATCTCCTTGGCTTCTTGACGTCAACACATCAAATGGTCTACAACGACTATTGTTTTGGCTGCAAAATTTTTGGCATCTGGTCCCTCTTTTCCATGATTTGAGAATGAAGTCTAATCATGAGCCTCTCGCTCAAGAGTGGACCTTCCCAAAATCCTGCGACATGTTGTCACCAACACAACCATCAATCTGAAAAACACATCATGCAAGAAACAGAATTTGATGACATATCATTTTTCCCCTTCAAAGCTACAAATTTCACATCGTGTGAACATCGCCATGTACTCTTACATCTTGGTGTACAAACCATCGACCAAACACAAGTCGACAAAACATCCCTCTTCAAACAACTAACTCTCACATCAAACAAAATCATGTACAAATTTCCATCTTTGCTGCATTTAAGTGAGTCAACATAACTCTACTTTTCAAACACATTTCCAGTGTAAACATGAAACATAATTTCAAGAGAAAATAAATGCATTCAATTGGAAAATAAATGCATCAATCATCAAAAGACATGCAAGGCCTTAATTGGAGAAGAAATCTAAGGTCATCTCTCACCAAACTATTTCAATGGCGCTTCTTTTAGCTGCACTTCATCATGTGAATCATCCTAACCCACATCAATTATGGAATCCTCCTTTCCATTCTTTTCCAGAGCTCTCTCCACCTTCTTCAAATGTCATGGATGACATGTTGGATACAAAGTCGAACGCTTGTCTACAAGATGACCCTGCTTATGGAAATGAGTGTAAAACAATTGCATCTTCTTTTCAACATGGTTTTCATTGTCCAATGGACCTTTGGCTTTATGTCTCCTTTGTTTAGAAAGTTTCCTGTGCATTGCTATCTTATTCCAACACCTTGAAACATTATGTTTATTAAAGCCACAAAAGGAACATGAAAACTTTTTCCAAATCTTATGTGAGAATTTTCCATGTTTATCATAATCAAAAGAAACTTGATTAAAGGAAGATTTATACCTTGCACATGATTCGCCTTTGTCACCTTGTTGAGGAGGTGAATTTGATGAGGTAGTGGCTCTCTTCAGAATACCAACAATGGCTTCAATGACTTCAGAGCTTTCAACATCCTCTTGTTTTCCATTCTCATTAGTTTCATGCTTATGAGCACCTTCTTGTAAAGTGGGTGTAAAATTTTTGCATTCCTCATGAACAAAAAATTCACAAGCTTGAGGTAAAGAACATGTAATGAAAGTCCTTCTTGGAACACCTTCATGTGCCTCATCTTTGGATAATTCTCCATCATGTTGTCCATAACCAAGACCCAAATACCTAGGCTTTTACTCAACAACAATTGGCCCAACTATGCCTTGTGCATATTTTCCCAATCCTTTACCTTCATAGCCCATATTCATCAATAATTTAGACCGTATTCCTCTAGTGCATCTTTCTAAAGCATCTACAAATTCATCTTGAGAAGAAATAGAATATAAACTTGATTTACATACCTCTTTTTCATGTACATACTTGGCTAACGTTTCTTTGACATCATGGCATTGAGTCTCTATCTCATGCAACCTTTCTAGGTTTTCATTTGCAATATGGAGTTGAGTCTCCATCTCATGCATCTTTTCAAGAATTTCTTGCTTCTCCTCCTTCATGGAAATTAACTGCTCTTGAAGTATAACTCTCTCCCTCTTATCTTCATACATCTCTTGCACCATATCATTCATGATGTATAGCTTCTGTAACATCTCTTTATCAAGGAGTTTTGCTAAGGAAGATTGACTAGAAACAGTGCTTGATGAAGTTGCTATCACACTTGAAATGAATAAAAAGCTTCTTTGTTGTGTTTTTAGAACTAAGCTCTCAATCTTGACGTTCTCCTTACACACATAAACTTGCACACAGTTAAATTCTCCTTGCACAAATGCAAAAACCAATAGCTAATTCTCTAGCTTACCTTCGCTAAAATGAGCTAAAATGTGATTTGATACCAACTTGATCTGAATATGGACAAACTAGTTTTGCTATGCTATCTCCCTCATCAGTATTAAAAAAAATGTGTTTAGGATCGTCTCAAGTTAGCCAATTATGTGACGGTTTATCTATCAAGTTTTAATGTTTTTTATGAGAAATTTATCAGTTAATTAGATGTTAAAAACACATGTACATAAAATAAATTGCAGATAAATAACACACAACAAACATATTACATAATAGATGATAATGGAGTTCACCTCTTGTGGGCTACATCTCGATGGACTAGCTTCAACTGGCTAGGCCCTCTTTGGATTAATGGTCAATTATCTTATTCCATGCACCTATAGTGCTCCAATGGCTTTGCAACCTACTCCATTGGATTTCATTAGGGGAATTTTTAGTTATAAAATGGGCCTCCTACGGAAATTATAAAATAATTGTGGAAATAATAAATTGAGATTAGATTATATCATCAAATTTTAGAGGGAAAAAATAAAAAACTACTTTTTTAACTCCTATTTTCAACTTATCTCCCTATTGGTTTATTGAAATTTCGAGTGGGAACACATGTTGGATGCATAATTTGATTCCTCATCCAAGGAGTACCCATGTTGTATACTTTCGATGGACCCTAGTACATGAAAAAATGTGGGATACATGAAAAAATGTGACTAGAATCACATTTTTCATGTATTTCTCATTTTTCGTGTAGCAGGGTCCATCAAATGTATGCAACATGGGTACTCCTTGGATGAGGAATTAAATTTTGCATCCAATTAGTAATCCCGCTCGAAATTTGAGGAAAACCTTAGGGATATAAGTTGAAAATACAAGTTGAAAAAGTAGTTTTATTATTTTATTATTTTATAGTCTTTTTACTTTTTTACCCCAAAAGTGGTGAACCATCCCCCATGGTTGACTTCATCATCTTGAATCCTATTGTTTCTTATAAAGTTTATTTTGGTTGTACATTTTTCTTAGGAGGCCCATTTTAGACCTCAAAACTTCTTTAATGAGAAGACCGAAAAACCTTAAAATAGACTCTTCAAGCTCTGAAAACGGTCTTCAGATGATCTAGGCATGACCTCCTTTCCTGGTGGCCCTAGGCTTCTTTAATCTTCAAATTGGAAAAATCACTTACATAAGTGTTCTGACGCCTCTAAAACCTGCACCGTCATGCTCAGAGCATCCAAATCATCTAGGAATGACTCTCCTTGAGCCAAAACTAGTCGAAAAATGTTCGAGTTATGCCTCATTCAATTTGGCCTAGGAAACCCCTCTAAAACTAGAGAAACTCTGCTGGAGGTGGTGCCAAAATTTGGGGGCTCCGGAATTTTCTCTGTCACATTAAACTGGAATTTAATTAACATTAAGTGGATTTTAATTAAAATAAGTGCGCATTTAATGGATGTTTAGCACTAAATGCACGATTAACAAAATCTAAATTATAAATTGGATTAGCGCTTAATCCTTTGGTTTAAGGTTAATTACAACCTATTTAGCACTTAAAATTTGCGCCAATACGGTAAATATCTGCCACGGTTCTGGCACATGGTCCCATGGTAAGGGGTTGGCCCCTTTTTGCCTCCGCCTGAATTCAAACCAAAGGTTAAATACATGTTGCGGCCTATGCATATTAAGATCTAATGCGTAGACCAAATGGTAAGTCTTGTGAGTTATGTGGGGGAGGTCACAGGTTCGACCTCGACATCCACCCTTCCACCAATACATAGAAATTTTTCCACCCAAAATAATAAAATTCAACCTTTGAAATATATGTTGAAATTCAAACTTTTGACATTAACCAAAAATTTGGCCTTTGGGAGGGGCACGTGGCAGCCTCTGGGCTAGCCACATGTCAACATCCTATTCATCCTCCACATACTCCCAAAAAACTAGAAATTCATGCCACTCACAATTTGACACTTGCCAGCATGTTGTTGGCTGGCAAAAAAACCCAAATTTTGACCTTTGACCCTGTTTGACCCCTTTTTTTTTAATTCGTTTGTTTGGCATGACAAACAGTAGGCTCTAACTTTCACATACAAACTTTGTTTTGAGTGTGACAAAGTGCACTAGATTCCTGGTGATGAGCCCTATCTAGTCATTCTAGTTTGGTGTGATTATGAGCACTTTGATTTTTTGGCAAAGTTTTGCCCCCAATCGAGATTCTGATCACCATGAGAGAGAATTTTTATAGTTTATCCCAAGAAGGAGCATTGTTATGAAGAAGATGCCACATAAAGTGTTTTGTGTTTGGAGGAAATTTCAATTTCCATAGTTTCCTCCCCCAACAAGGATCATAAGGATTGAATTTTTTTTAAAGAAGAATAAGGTAACCACATTTTATAGAGTATCCTCCAGAGGGATTGGGTGCCCAAATAAGTTAATTCAGCTAATTTGTGAGGGAGACAAAGCAATGTTCTAGAGAATGTGTGTAATATTCCAAACAAATAATAGGATCCTCTTCTAAATGAAGGTTTGTAGAAGAAAACCAGTGTTTTTGACCATATATAAAGTCCTTAATTGAGATTTGGATAAGAAAGAGGAAGCCTTCCCTATTTAGATTTTGAATTAATTGATCAAGTAAGACATGAATAAATTGGATTCTTAGCAATGGTTCTTTCCTAATAAGGACCTATAAACCATATCCAACTTTCCAATTCAAACCTTGACTAATGAGGAGGAAAGCTCGAATAATGGATTTCCATATGATAGATCCACTCCTTGATGATTTTGTTAGAGATATGATCCAATCAAAAATAGAAGAGGAACTAAAATATTTTTGATGCATTACCTGATACTAGAGTCAAAGGCCTTGGATTAGACACCAAACACTTTGTGCAGCCAAGAATTATGAGAACCAAAACATATTTTAAAGGCTCGTCCCCTTTGATGATTTAACACATCTATCGATTTCTAGGAGGATAAGATGAATTATATTTTCTCTTCCTTCCTTCCCATTAGAAACGAAAGGGAAAGCTATCTAATTTTGTTTAACATCCCTTTTTGAATCCAAGGTAAAGAAGCCTACTAAATTGAGATTGCCTCTATAACAAATTTTACAAGTACTAGTCTCCCAATCTGGAAGAGCCATATGTTGCACCAACATGGATATGTTTCTTTATTTTAGCTAGAAGCCAATGTGAATGGGCTTCCCATGATTGCCAATGTTGGACACCTAATCCGTTAAGGGTTAAGGTGTAGGACTTAGACAATCAAAGGGAGTCCAAGAGAATTTGGAATATGAATCCAATAGTCACAAGAATGTATTATAAATGCACATCAATGTGAATAATAAATGTAATTAATTTTTTATCATTCATCTACCATCTATTCCATGTGTGTGTCTGACATGGTATCAGAGCGCGGGCTAGGCCCTGGCATTTTCAGATTCTGCCAACTCCATTTTTAGCCTTTCTACTCTTGCTTTAACTCCCTCTTGTTCTACCTATTCTACAGAACTGAAATTATCTACTGGAGAATCAAATATTTGTTGGTTGAGGAAAGTTGAACAGAGCGTACTGTGTATCTTTCTGGTTGAGTATATTTTATGGAGGGATGAATATATTGTGTTTTTTTGGTTGAGTTGAACGCACCCCGGTGGTATCTTTTGAATGAATTTTCCTGACTGTGATCTCGGTGGTATCATATTCTGAATCACACTCTCATCACCTCAGTTCAATAACTATCCTTTGTAATATGAGTCTCAGCTCCTGCTCGTAGTCCCGGACTCCTCCCTCACACAATCACTACTCCTACATGCAGTCACTACTCCTCCTACACACAGTCTCAGACTCCTCGCGACACTCCACACCTATATTACCCATCCTTGGCATACAAAAATATCACTCCACACCATGCTGGCAGCCTCTGTCCACTGTGGTGACCCCTTCATGAGCTCTTCCTCCTTATGACAACAATCAAAACAACACCACGTTGTGTTACCTCGTAGCCTTCCATTATGGTGCAATGTCCCTCTTTGCACACTCTGCGCTCTCTCCCAAAATTTAGCGCAATCTCCGCACCAAGTCGTGGGTTCACCCCCTACCTATTGCAATCTCCACCTTCCGACACCTCTTCTCATATCACACTCCACTTCATACATCCCGACTCTGCTTCATATATTATTCTGCCCATGCTTTCGAATGACGCTTCATATTCCCTTAATATCTAATTTCTTCTTGGGCCAGCTTCCAGGATCTTAGATTAATGTTAGGTTCATACTCAAATTTGAAACAGTGGAGCATGAGGCTTATTTGCATCTTTTTTCATGATTTTTAGACATCAAAGTACGCAACCTCTAGGGTTGATTGATACCTTCAAAAACCATATTTAAATCATAGATATTCTACAGCCTAATGGTGTTGTCCACAAGATCGACATTGTGAGTTTTGAATCTTTTCCCAACCGCCATTGGGCCTCCAACAGTATCTCCCACGCTACTCCTACTGTCATGCCAAGATGTGGTCCATCGAATGAGAGGGTGTTTCGAAGGGTTAATGGGATCCCAAGTGTTGAGGACGTGAAGCACGCAGTCGTTACTAGCCTACAAGAAAACTCATTTCAATACAAGAATATAGGTAAGCAGTTTATGAGCGCACTAGGATCATCGGATAATATTTTATGAATAATATTTGTGTAAAAAGATGTGATAATTTTGTATTTTAGCTAGAGAAGTTTAGGGTTAAAATTTTACTCTAAGCCTTCTCTAGGTGCTTTTATATTTGCACATATTTCAATCAATGTGATCTCTTTTTTTTACTCCTATTAGGATTACAAAAATTGTTAATATGTTGACCTTGAGTGCACTATGATTTACAAATTTGTGTCAAGTTTTTATGTTCCTTAGCCTTTTTCGTTAAGGATTTTTATGTTACTCTCTACTTCACCCTTGAAAGGAGGAGATATATTTCAAACATTAGTTGAAAACGTGAAGCTGACACTCTCTATTTGTTGAGTTTGATTATTGAGATTGAAAGATGGCCACGCTAAATGATTTGTTAGAATTATTAAACACTCTAATGTTTTCTATTGTTGAATACACAGGAAGATTTAGCAAAGCTTCTCTTGCTGACATTAGAACATGTTGACAAGATGCACAAGAAAAGATTTTTTTTTACAGCTTGAGACAAAGCTACAACAAGAAGAATTACAGTAGTGGGGTCATCATTCTGAACCTGTTTCTGTTCAGAACATTGAGACAGACTCCCATCAGCAGCAAGAATATAAAGTTGAGGTTGATTCAGATTCAATACCTAGTTCAAGAGAATATTTGCATGCAAAAGAAGAAATTAAGCCTGCACTTCCCAAGCCAATCATCAAACCTTAGGAAGAGCTTAACCACAACAGGCACCAAACTGGCCTTGGATATGAAAAGGATGTGTCATTTCATATTATAGTCTATTCCAATCCCATTCAGTTTCAGAGTGTTGGATTTCTTTATGACAGTTCACCTTCAGTTGTTCCAGATACTGCTCCTCTTCCACATCAATGACAACAGATTGATAAATGCCAACATTGTGACTGAGTTGGCCATATCAAAGATCATTTTTTTGATCTTCACCCATGTAAGAATTGTCGTAAAGCCACTCATTCTTCCCACCGATTCTTCATAAACAATCCTCATGGAAGATTAAAGATTCATATTGGATGGATCGCTTCTTGGCAATGTGCATCAACAATGAATAAGATGTTTTAGTCCTATGTCATAATCTCTTCTAGAATATTAAAATCCCTTGTAGTTGAGTTTTCACCATCATCTCACCTTGTATCTGACAGGGGGGGAATGATGGTCATATACAAGCTTCAAAGCCACATCAAGTGATCCTGAGCCATAACCTATAATACTAGATTCAGAGTTGTATCTAGAGGCACATAAGTTCAAGCGAGCCCGAGCCACAACCTGCCATACCAGATTCAGATTTGTAGCCTAAGCATGCTTTTAGTTGGTGATCAACCTTAAACCATCTATGTCGGGTTGAGCTTCTCCCTCTTCGAAGAATTGGGGACACTTCCTCTAGCAGAAGACTTCAGCTTCTTGCCATATTTGGAAGAGTTCCAAGAATTGCATTAAGCATTCCAAAGTTGGTGGTCATCCTCAAACCACCACAGGTTGAGACCTCCCTTTTTAGGTTGAGGTTCTCCCTTTTTATGTGGGTTGTAGACCTCCCTTTTCCAGGTTGAATTTATCCCTCTTCAAAGCATTAGGAGCACTCCCTCTATCAGAAGAATTTAGCTTCGTGCTAGAATTGGAAGAGTTCCAGGAACTGCACTAAGCGTTCCAGTGTTGGTGGTGATTCTTAAACCTCCTCCTTATTCCAACATTTATGAGAGCACATTCAACCTAGTGTTTCCATGCATATTTTTCATGATTTGTATTACAACTCTCTTCTTGGACTCATACATACCCCTTTGGATTAAGGGGGGGGATTTTGGACACCTAATCCGCTAAGGGTTAAGGTGTAGGACTTGGACAGTCAAAGGGAGTCCAAGGGACGTTGGAATATGAATCCAAAAATCACAAAAATGTGTTATAAATGTACATCAATGTGAATAATAAATTCAATGAACTATTTATCATTCATTTTTCATCTATTCCATGTGTGTGTCTGGCAGGAAAAATGATGGAAGTGTTTTTCGTTATCATCTCTTGATTACAACTAGACAAACTAACTTTTCATTCACCGATCCTCCTCTTGGTCAAGGAGAATTTTTCGATGCTTTTCTTGCAAGGATCATAACTAATTTATTATATAATCATAAAGGGTCCTTCAGTCTCTCTTTATAAATTGTATTTTTTCCATTTCTTTCATTCCTTATACTAGAGACACTTTATCATCAAAGCTAATAGTTCTTTAAACATGTTTTATAGTTTGATGGAAGGATGGGTCCTCAAACCAATGATGATTTAATTTGAAGGGACATGGAGGCTTAGGAGAGGAGAATTATAATTCTAAAATGATGAAGTAGTGGTTAGAGTCACTACCCACTAAGACCCACTTTCAATATCTCAAAATTGTTTTGAGAAAGGATTCTGAGATGAGGAAATGGTCTAATTTGTTGGAAATTATTGCCTCCCTAGCTCTATTATTTCTCCAAATAAACATAATTTTTAGAGATTGAATATCAAGAAAGCCTCCTCTTCCAATAGATCCAACAAGAATTCTACAAGAGGATCAGGATAGGCAGGGAGGCCCCAAACTTCACAAAAACCCAAAGTAAAGATTATATCTCTACCAATAATAATTTGGCCTAATTGAATGAGGGGATTCTTCTAAGTGTTCTTCTCATAAAACTTTCCTATTTTCATATGTTCCATACATATTAAGAAAGAGTATGAACAAAGTACTTAATTTTTCTCAAAGTAAATTCATAACAATTTGTCTCCCTGAAAGGGCGTTGTCTACCGAGATGACAAATTTTCTTGGACGACCAATAATGGTTGGAATCTGACAATTTTTTTTTCAAAAAAATATAGAAATAAGGGTGTTTCAATCATGTTTTTTTATGGTGGAAATTGATTCAACACCATCAAAAACCCCTAGGGCACCCAAAAACTTGAAGTTTGAAAACTCTAAAAATTTGCCGGATTTTATCAAAATCTTACCAGTTTTCCATGATTTTCCAGGAAAATTTGAAACTTGGTTAGACTACGGCTCCTAAAAGTACGATGGGATAAAAAAAATTTATTTGAGCATGTAGATTACACTTACATCACCCAATCCAACACAAACTTTGACTTCATAGTAGTTGGTAATACAGACGCCAAAACTGGCACTGCAAATATGGGAATATACCAAAATAGGAAATGAAAGTTGTGTTTTAAAATTCATTAGCTCCCTGAGCTTCAAACATTCGACCTTAGAACCTTATGCACTATACGTTACATTCACAATAATACACTTCCATGCAATTCCCATGTGTTTTCTACCGAGGCATCAATTTCGCTCAAACAACAAAAAATTATCAGCCATTTTTTTTCTAAAAATCCGAAAATAAGAGTGCTTGAATAGTATTTTTCATGGAAAAAATAGATTCAGTACCATCAACAACCCCTGAATCACCCAAAATCTTGAAGCTTGACATAACCCATATTTTCAAAAATTTCCACTAGATTTTATCAAAATCGTGCCAAAATCTCCATGATTTTCCAAACAAAAATGACCCCGATTAGAATTAGTGCCTTGCTATTGCCACACTCCCTCAGATTACCTTGTATTCCCATCACTTGAGGTAAATCCTCGTTCTCTGATTTGCAGTTACAATGTTCAAAGATCTGTCCTCGCAGCTTTAATTGGAGTGATGTGCCTCGAGAGTCAAAACTGACTTGACGTTAACAGAGCATAATGGGTGTTAAAAGTTTAGTGTTCCATCAAGTTATGTCTATTTTAGTGTCTTTGAAGCCCACCACCCTAAAGTGAATCACGTTAATATATTATAACATGCTTAACTGTTTTCCATTCTGTCAAGTAATGTCCATTAATGTTGATCACATGAGTAGGTTAAGTAACCAAAGGTAAAAAGTGTGGTAAAATCACTTTACGTTTTCACATGGGAAGAAAAACAAAAATTGATTGCAAAGTAGGGGAGAGATATCTAATGTTGTGTAGGGACCAGTAATTGTTATAGTATTGGTCCGATCAACCCACCAAAAACAGACATATATGCAACCAATAATTAAACAAAGAGAAATAACTTGAAGGCCAAATATATATTAAATTATGTCCAAATTTTCCCAAGTCATTGACTAGGCCCACAACTGTCCATAAATAGTTTAATAAGTATTAAGAGTACAAATCCTATTGTCTCAAATAGAAAACTCATAAAACTATTTTTCCTTCCAAAATGGTCAATTCAAGAAGTACAATAAGGTAGTCACTTCATCCCATCTGATCACCCCTGATGCTGTGTATCACAAGTAAATATCCATACCTACACATAATAAAAGGAAATGTATGTCAACCATAACTGTTGTGTTATTCAACATTTAAACCCATTGTGTTCAATAAATGACACCCACTCAATAACAACATTTAAACCCATTGTGTACAATAAATGGCACCCACCCAATAAATTCAATAAATGAAATTCAACCTATTCTATTTCCCATTAAAACATATCAAAGAACATGGATCAACAAAAACAAATTCCCAACCATTGGATCACATCAAATTCAATCCTGATCACACATGCAAAATGAAGCCATTGCAATCCATGTCCATCATTGTCACCAATTAAATTCAACTGCAAAAAACTATAAAATAAGTTCAACCATTGCTGAGGTTACATGTTTCACATTCAAACTATTCACTAGCCCTGGAGACAAACCATCATAGAACACACCATATAACATTTCACAGTATATTCAGGTTAGTTTTTTCAATTATAACACAATTTTCTTACAATTTTGTTTTAATTTATGAGTCTTTATTTCAGTTTTCTAACACTTATATTTTCATTTCTGAGTCTTTATTTCAGTGTTCTTATTTGCATTTATAAGTCTTTATTTCAGTTTTCTTACAGTTCTCTCCTTTGATTTGAGTTGAGGAGATGAATGTTATCAATAGTTCTAGGCAGTGCACTTTACAACTAGGTCCAAGAATAGAGCTAAGGCTACCCTCAACAACCAAACAACTTGCAAAATTTAAGGATACCCTCAGCAACCAAAGAACTTGCAAAATTACTGTGTCATCCCAAATATTTTTGGCAACCATCTATCTTAGAGAATGTATAATTTATTGTACAATAAATTTGTCACTGTTATGATATTCATAAACATCAGTAGCTCAATTATTTGTAAGTTTGAACATATACAACAACAAAATTGACAAAAAAAATGTATAACAAAATTTACATATACAGCAACAAAATTAACAAAGATTGTAGTTGAATGCAGAGCTAAAGAAAATAAAGACCCAAAAGATATCAAAAGATATCCAGTTATATCATAGATTATAAATTAAAGAGCCATCTGTGGGTGCAATAAAAAACAGTAGATTGACTGCATGTGAAAATGATTCAAGAGAAAAATGTCATAGATTAGAAATTAAAGAGGCATTTGTGGGAGCAACGAAAAATAAGAGATAGTAGATTCACTGCATGTGAAAAGGATTCAAGAGAAAAATGTCATAGATTAGAAATTAAAGACTTAGGTTTAAAACCTACTTGAGAAAGAAACCTAGGCTTCTTGTTTCTACACACTTACAATTATCATGTGTTTGATTACTGCCAACATCCAAGTCTCCTTTTAAGTAGCTCAGTCTCTAAATGCTCTGCCAATATGAAATTGTTGGTAGCTAATGTAAATCTCACATCACTTAATCAGGGAAATAGGAAGATATGAGCAACTTTGCCACACTATATATGATGTTGTTGTAAAATCAAAGTCTTGTAGGTCTTGTTAATCAAAGTCTTGTAGGTCTTGTAAAATCAAAGTCCTGTAGGAAGAGAATTAAGATCTATGGGAGGCCCAATATAAGTGCTATAGTAAGCCAAGGCCTACTTAATTGTTACATCCAATACCATTTACCTTCAATTTGGTTCACTCTAAACCTAGGCTTAACTCTCCCTATCACCTAGGCCCGTTCATTTAAAGAGTGTGAATTTGCCTGCTGATGCCAACTTTTGGAGGATATTAGGAATAGTCGAATTTTGATGTTGAGGGATATTAAAAACGAGAGGATATAGATGTTAATTATATCCTGTATGCTATATAATTAGCATACAATCATAATAACCTCCACAAGGATCTTAAAAAACACAGATGTGGAGTTATAAAACACTAGGAAGTTGGAATACCACCATTTTATGACCAGTGCAAAGGAAGAATGTAGGTAAAGTTATCTAGGGAAGGAAGGGTACAAAATGACTTCAAATGACAAACAAAGATCACACTTGTACTAACTGGAATTCATTTCAAGCTCAGTAATCCAAAAGGCTAAATCCCTCAGTGTAAAAAGTCCAATCAAACTCTCGCAGGCCAAGTAAAACAATTGGAAAAATCTGGAGTAGTAGTACAACAACTGGAAAAACCTGAACAAGTAGTATAACAGGAACTTTTCTGGTCCTATTTTCCCAACAACTTCATCCTTATAAGCAGAAAAATAAGTGATCCTCCGGAGTCTAGAATGTAGTGGGTTTTATGGTTAATGGAACTGCAAAGTAGAAATATGAAAATGGGTTTGGACACATCTCAGAGAAAATTAGATTTCTAAATGCTTGTTCACATGTGAGCCATATTCTTTACACTTCAATCTTACAAATTTGCAAAGAAATAATTCTAAATCAGAGAAACTACTCAAATAATCAAAAGGTGTCATGAGGCTAGCTTAAATTGCACTATATATCCCATATTTATGTATTTATATCTAGTCCCAAAGTGTTTGATGAGATCCCATGAAGGTTTATATGCATGCTCGACATATAAGTTGGAAAAAAATAACCAGAAACAAAACATAAGAAAACCATTCACAATATTTAAGGAACTCCATCATTGGTGTAAAAAATGGTATCATTAATTCAGCTTGTCGAAAATATCTCAGTAGTTGAGCATAGAATCTGTAGCATTTGAAGTTAAAATATCTATCTGAAATAGCTGAGCATAGAAGTTGTAGCATTTGAAGTTAACATATCTATCTGCAATAGCTAAGCATAGAAGCTGTATCATTTGAACTTGAAGTCAACATATCTTTATGCATTAGCTGAACATAGGAATCAAAGATGACAAGACAGAAAATAAGAAAAGGGTAATAGAAGGAAAGGCATTCAAAAACCTTGGGCATGAACACACAAACTGTAAATTTTTATAAACTGTTATAAATGGGAAGAGATGATGTTCCCAAATTGAACATTATTTTCAATCTTATAAAGTTGCAAAGAAATAATTCTAAATCAAAGAAACTAATCAAATAATCAGAAGGTGTCATGACGCTATCTTAAAAATGGTTTTGCATGTAGTCAACTGAAAATGAAATGTGTCCCTTGTTATTTGTAAAGCCAAACAACCCTAAACAATACTAGATTTTATAAACAAGTTATCAAAACATTTATTGTATTTTGAGTGTAAAAACAAGTTATGGAAACAACTATTATATTTTAAGTGTAAAAACAAGTTATCAAAACAATAATCACTGATATGTTTGAAGAGATACAACTAATTCCATCTGTAGATTTGTTTTTTTAAGGATACTGTAAAAAATCCATATGTATGAAAATCTCTTGAGCAGCTACTGACATACATGTCGATGATTCCTGTAATAAAGCAGAGATATGTTTGGCTTGTATGAAAGAATTATTTTCAATTATTCTTAACTAAATGCATGAAATAATTCTACAGGTAGTTGCATCCATGGAAATAGTTAGTTATGTAGCTCGTACAAGGAGAAGTGGCAGAAGAGTGACTAGGGGTACCCAGCTGTGATGCAATTCATCAGAAGAAGAAAGGACAGGTGATGTCAATGTCAACAATTCTCCAAGAAATGTTGTTGAGGATGACCATGTGGTTGAAGCTGATTTTGTCACGCCATCACTCACAGAGCCACCATCAACCACTGTCCAAGGGGAAACTTCAACTAAAATTATCAACACTATAAGAGGTTGAACAAAAGAAGAAATGTTAGTTGTTATTAACGACATAGAGTTCAATGGATATTTTGTTCGGGCATCCGCAAAGAAACATAATATTCCTCCATCATCAATACATTATTGGATAAATTAGATCACTCACACCAAATGTAGAGGGCATGTTACAATTATGACTGAAGAGGAGGAGGCTGAGGTGGTTGAGTGGTTTAAAGAAATAGCCCAATTGTGACATGGGCTAGAGTTGATACAACTCAAATCCATAGTTTCCCAAATCTGTCAAGGGAGGCCAAACCCATTCAAAGATGAGTTTCCTGGTAAATCATGGCGGTTTGGGTTTTAAAAAATGCATCCAGACCTTGTATTGCGTACAGCTGAGGGCCTTGATAGAGACAGAGCATTAAATTTGCACCTTGCAGCTGTATGTAAGTGCTATGACACTCTTTCTATTGCATACGATAAACATTCTTATGGTGTAGACCATATATGGAACTGTGATGAAACAAGTTTACAGGTGGGAAGGAATTGTGGCATGAGGGTAATTTCCAAGAGAGACAGCCGAAACGTGCCAAATATTTTGCGTAGGAGCAGGGAGTGGATAACCATTTTATGTTGTGTCAATGAAATTGGTGCTTCAGTCCTAGGATTTTATCTATTCAAAGGTAAAAATCAGTTGAAAAACTATATACAAAACTGTGAACCAGGAGCATGCATGGCTACAAATCCCCATGCATGGACGAATAAATAACTTTTTTTAAATTGGCTTTACCACTTTTCTGCATCTATGCCAGGTGGTGTCTCACCTAATAACAGACACCTATTGATATTATATGGCCATGGAAGCCACATGGTTGTACAAACAATTAAGGAAGCAAACAATTTGGGTATTGACCTTTTAACATTGCCCGCTCATACCACTCATAGATTTAAACCCCTTGATGTTAGTGTGTTTGGCCCTTTCAAGAACTATTTCAAGTCAGAGCGTGTTGCATGGATGGAAAAGAATCCAGGGGTTGAGGTGAAAAGGTTCGACCTAGCAGAACTTGCAAGTAAGGCTTTTAAAAGGGCTCTGACGCCATCAAATATTAAGGCTGGTTTTAGGAGGACATGAATATGGCCATTGAATTATGATGCTCTTATGCATGATACTGGTTGTAGCCAAGATTTTCATGTGGATGGTCAGGAAGAAGAGCATGTCCAAACAAATGTTGAAGTGCAAGAAGAAGTACATGAACATGCTGATGTGGTTGCAGCTGGTAATATAATTTCCCTCTCTCAAGGACAGTTATATACTGTTGATGATGAGAAGGTATGTGAAACACAATATATTCATGAACAAATTGATAGAAACATGGAGGTTGTTCTACCAACTCAAGCACATGGAACGTTTTCTGATGACATTGTTAATGACATTATTGAACATGCAGTTGATGATGCAGATGTAGTTGAAAATGAAATTGCTGATATTGTTAAAGCAGATGTAGTTGAAAATGAAATTGTTGATATTTTTGATGACATTGAAAATGACCAATTGACATTACCAAGCCAAGTAAGCCCACCATCATGGCTGGCAAAAGCCATGATTAATTTGAATGAACACAGTGTCTCAAGAACCAATGAACAAAGGATGAACATGCCTTCACAACCTGTTGAATTGAACAATGAAATTGTTCATTTTTTTGTGGACAAAAGATCAATGGAATAAGATGAAGCACATAATGAGGCACCAGATGAAAAACAATATATTTCAATCAAGTGCCAGGGATACTGAACTAGCAAGAAATGACATGAAGGTGAGGGGGCTGGAGAAGTTACTTGGGCGGTTCCTAAAGCTACTTGTAGAAAGAGTGTCAATGAAAAAGAAGCAAGGAACACTCGATAGTCTTCGTTTGGGGCGAAGTTCACAGTTACTCACCTCAGAAGACTATATAAAATTCCTAGTTGAGTCTAAAAAGAAAAAAGTTGAAATTTAGGAATTAAAATAGAAAAAAAAGAAAAAAGATCAAGCCAAGGAGAAGAAGGTAGCAAGGGGTATTGCATCACAACATCGAGCATATGAAAGGCTTGAAAGAGAGAAAGCAAGGCAAGAGAAGGAGAAACAAAAAAAAATGGCAAGACAAGAAAATGAAGCAAGAAAGGCTAAACAAATGCTTGAAAAGGAACAAGGGATGACTGATATGGTTGACATAAATGCAAGCACAGTTGATGAGAATGAAACCAGGGACATGTCCAACACATTGGACAATATTGCAAATAATACACCATTATTCCAAGACCTCATAAACATTCAAGTGCCTCACTATCAAAATGGGGGTTTACCTATTTGCCTTATTCCTGCCACAGGAGGTGTGAATTCAATGTATGCTCATCGCACACCTCCACTTAGCGCAAGTGTGAGGTATGGGTACTCAATTCCTCCATGGTTGGAAGGGAAAAATTGGTCTCAACTATATGGTAGAAATCAACCGTAACCTAAGCAACCCTTCTTAGGGAGGCCAACCTACTTGGCTCAATCAGGCAACTCAGGGTTTGGCACTAAAAATTCTCAAGGCCATAAAGAATAGGGGTGTTCATTGTTTTTGGTTGTAACCACATTATGATGTGGATTTTGGATGGATTGTCTATTTTTCTTGTCACATGAAGGTTGATTTATTCCATACTGTATGCGACATTGTAAGGAAGGAACATCTAGATTCTATTATAATGGAACATTATGACAGAATGACATGAATATGTTGTTAGAGGTGTTATTTTTTTATATTGTATACTGTTAGTTTTGTTAGTTTATGAATATTTTCTAAATTTCTATATGTTTTAGTTAGTTATGTTAGTTTTAGAATATTTTCTATTAGTTCTATTAGTCTGCTTACAATTATGTTCACTACACCACAGATTTGTAGAAGGTAGATAATCTCCTATATCTCCTCCAGTCCGTTCACATCATGCTAGACATACTATCGACCATAATGGATGCCATTTTGGAAATTTTGTCAACTCTGAAGTGTCAAATTCAAATCCTGAGAGAGGACATCCTTGGAATTTTCTCTCAACTAGCTTCAATTCAATCTACTCATAGAGACGAAATACATCGAGACCAACCCATATCTTCTGTAGCCAATTGAGCACACTATGTGGCACCAACAATACCAAACCTATCATAATTTAATTTTAGGATGACTATTCTATTTTTCAGCTTTCTTTTTTGGAATGACAACTAAATGTTGTAAAATTCTAGGACTTTTCTGTAGAAACTATATACACAGAAGATTGTGGATGTATGTGTGTTAGTGTGTTTAGTGCACACATGTACTAAATCACATCAACTTAAGGGGTGTGGTTTACCCTCTTAAGTTATTGATCATAGGCAGAAAAGATATGAAGTCAAGCAAGTTAGTGGAACAAGCTAGAACATAAACATACTAGATAGATAAATAGCATGCATATTCAAACATAAAACTAAAACTAAAAAAAATAACACAAAAGCTTTAAATAGAGTCAAACAACTTCAATAATCCAAACGACGATGCTTACGTCCCCTCTTATTGAGTTTTGTTAGGAAATGAGGATGAAACCTTAACCCACTTGACAAGGGGCCCTTAGAACTTGGGTTTCTAAGTCCCGATGCAAGGATGTATTTACTTCCAAGCTTGCCTTGGCATAAAGTCTCCCTCTCTCTACTATGGTGGACTGAAATTGTTGGATGGCCAACAACTAAGTCCCCTCTATCTCTACCCTGGATCACACACTGCTGGTATTTCTTGGGGTAATTTTGGCCAGCATAACAATTTGTTCTCAATTTACTCATCTCTTGGTGGCCTTTTATAGGTTAATTCAAATCCTCCTTCCCTCTCTTGGTACATTTTGGATGGTGACCCAAGAGAGGGGGATGATTCCATTGTGTGCCACATTTATTCCATTGTGTCCTCCCTTGATTTCCTAAGGAGGCTTGGGTGGCTGTCCTTAGGCGGCTTCAAGTGTGGAATCAATGTCCTAGAGTGTGCTTTTTGTGGTCCCAGAAAGTGACTTTTTCCACTCCTAGGATTGCGCGCTTTTCAGGTCAAAAGGCGCGCAAAGGCGCTCTTATCAAAGGATTTTTCGTGCAAAAGCATTTATGCTAGTTCAAATTTGATTTTTCCTTAGACCTTAGAGACGTTTAAATACTTTCCAAATTCTCTAATGTCTCTCATCCCTGTAAATATTTTTTCCTGACATTAAATAATGTCGTCTTCACTTGTACGATTTTCTAGTGTTAACAGTTTCCCCCTAATGTGTGAGGTCTAGGAAGAACTGTATAGCCGAAATACATTATAGTTTATTTTCTGTATACTGTGCATAGAGAGAGAGAGACCTGCGTGTAGCTTGGAATTGGAGACACCCTGCACCTGTTCGAAGAATGACCATGTCCTGTGGGACCCCTGTAAGCAAATATGATACAATATATACAAATTTTCTACGAGGCTGGCATGTCCCATGCTCGTAATGCTGTGGCTAGTTAAAAAAATGTATTTGATAGATACATGTTCTATTTGTGTCACTAATATGGTAGTGATATGTTGGTTGATGACGACAACTACTGACACCCTCAGGGGCATTTTTTCTTTGACAATAGGTGGAATGTGGTACCCATATGCGTAAACTTGGTATGGCGTATAACTGCACATTGTACGCATAGGTTTTGGCTGGGACCCTCTCGTGTAAGCATTGCTGAAAGTGACACTTATGAAGGCACGTGTCTACGATGAATCTGATCAAAGTGCAATGGTTGTAAGGTATGATACCATCTTTACATGAAAGCTTACGTTGTAGTCGAATTTCAGGAGGATCGATGACATCTATGGGAAATGAGGTCTCCCACAGTGTCACCCGAGGATTCCCCTTTTATGGAGAAGGGTGATCCAAGGTACCACTTCCTTTTTGGAAAATAGGTGTTGAAGTCAACAAAAAGGAAGCCTCAAATGAACAAAAGGGTCACTGATTCAGGGGATCAGGATCCTGGATGTGATGGTTTAACACAGGCATGATGGCGGGGGATGACTGAAAACTGATGATGGGGATTCGATGGCCCAAGGTCAGAGTATAAAAAGCAGATTGGAGGCAGTCATAACTATTTCTGATGGGGAAATCCCTGGAGTCGGTAGGACTTCCAGGGTGGGTATAAACTGGTTATAAATGTCATGGTGGTTTTTGTGTGAGGTTAGTATATTCTGACCAAGGGTGTTTAGGGACTGCTGCCATGGGAGAAAAAATGAATGAGTGGGTGGGGGACATAGTGCACCATTTGTGGTCTTTGTACACTTACCAAGAGAATAAAATAATGGGGTTTGGTTTGTACAAAACACAGAGATGGGTGCCCCAAAACATGAAAGTGTTTGCTCACTGATGATGTGAGGAGGGTGTTTTTCTTAGGGTGGGGGCCCCATTGGTTGGTCTCATGTGTGAGGTTGATGAAGCGAAAGAAAAACTATCGCAGATGGGATTATGCTAATGGAGGTATGGTGGGCCAAATGCGAGGTACAATAGTGTGCTTTTGATCTTCTTGTACAACTTGACCATCCGGGAAAGGGGTTTTATTTTGTATGGTAAAACTTGACCTTATGCATGGTGGATGAATGGGCATGAGGCGCTTCCCAGACTAAAGTGGTATGGCCATGGCGTCACTTTTGCTATGATATATGGTCTACTATGGGTGACAAGCGCCATGGAGGGGAGGATCTACCAACCAACGAGGATGCTTCTCTTGTGCAGGGCGAGGTGATGATAAACACAGTCGGGTGTGTGGAACCTATGGTTAATTTCCGATGGAGAAATGATGTCAAGATATGCAGAGTTTTATAGGACTCTATCATGCTGGGGGTAGAATGATACCTGCTCTGGAACTTTCAGTGGATGGAGTTGTGGACGGTTTTCATGTTTTCCTGCAAAAACAACTACCTCAAGTGAAAGCATATTCTTTATCAAATATTATTGAAAGACATGAGCTTTAAAAAGAATATGAGAGAGGGCATACCTACCGGTGCTGAAAATTTATTTTCTCAGGAGTAAGAATGTGTGACATCGCCTTTATTCATTATGGAGTGTTGATCACAGTGCCACTTTCAGTTTAGAGAACGGGCTTTTTGAGCTCTCGTTATGGTCCTCCAAAGTTTTTGAAAAGGGTGATATATAGGTGAATATGGCCCTAATTCAATTCATTTGTACTTGTTGAGTTTTTTGAGAGGTCAGAGGATTCTGTGGAGCAGTTCTTGCCATTGCGGTCATCCTAAGCACCAGGGATTAGCGATATCATGCCCAGGTAACCTCCATGATGTCTTGCACTTTATTTTTTTCAGTCTGAGGGTGCTGGGGTCCATACAAAACTGGCTTGTACTGATTCTCAGCCATTTTTACCCTAGATTGTGTGGGCGATAGGGTAAGAATGCGCCTTTTGCGCATATTTTTTAGGGTTTATCGCACCTTAGGCACTATTTTCCCCTCTTTTGGCACGCCTTATGCATGCTTCTGAGAAATACAGGCACCCTTTCATCACGCTTGTCTGACGGATAGGCACGCAAAAGGTCAAGGCAAATTTTTGAATTTTTTGCCTATTTTTTATGTTTTTTTTTGTTGTTGATGGGTTCCTGTTTGGATGACAGGTTGTTATGGAGATAGCGGGATTGGCCCAAGATCCATACTGCATTAGCTGCCGACGGTCAGGCGCGCAGACAGTTGGCACAATGGGGTCTCCTCAAGTTTTCGGAGAATGAGCTTCTTCGGTCACTTGATCCAGCATTGGCACAGGAGGCACAACACTTTTGTGCTATGTGGGACTAACATCACTATCTATCCTAAGATGGATATATACTTTGTGACCAGGGTACTGCCTCATGGTGAGGCGTTACAGTATCCACTCCCTTCTGGGAGGGTGGATTTGGAGAGGTTCCAGGCACGTCACTATAGCGGGGTTCCCCTTACAGAGGGGTGCATAGACATTGCCTTGGTGACAGACTAGGCCGAGCGGTGCGCTCTGGTGGCTATTGTGTGACTTTTAGGGTCGTCGGCTCCACATCAGGCATCGAGCCCGTAGGTTGGAGTCTTGTGCCGACTGAGGCCCAAGCAATTTTTTTTATGACGAGATGGTGACGCATCTTAGCAAGGTCCAGAATGGATCAAATTTGTTTGCGTACAACATTATTCTATGTAGCATCATGTACGAGAGGGTGTTGTTGTTGAGACCAGTGGTGGCAGTGCCTCCTAGGGGGCCACGGGAACCTCGCATGAGCAGGTGGGCTTCTGTGACTCCGCGAGGAGGTGGGGGTATGGTGGGGCGTTACTGGAACACCACGACAGAGGCCTGGTTTGAGGTCAACCCCTAGATGTTTCTGTCATTCCCATATGTAGGGATGGACTTCCAAGGGGATCTAGAGATGGGTATCCCTCCTAGCTATGCTTGGGGGCTAGCAGGTATTTTTTTATGTTTTCTTCTTTTATCTGAGTGTATATGTTTTTATGTGTTCTGATGGTGACACTAACATAGTTTTGGTTACTCTTGAAGATGTTGGTGAGGTAGGCCGCCCTGTGGCTTGTTTGGTTGGCCACGGTCCTCTTCAGAGATCTCAAGGGTGGTCATGGGGCGCTGGGAAGAGATCTTGCACAACCTCAGGGTGGTGGACCTGTTGGTGTTGCTGGCCCTTCAGGAGAGGGCAGCAGCTCGGCTGCTACCGAGGCTACGATCGAGTGAGCTCATGCCAATGCAGAGGCGGCGCGTGCTGATGCAATGGAGGCTCGCGTTGTTGAGCTAACTACTCGGGTGTCAGTTCTAGAGGATGCCTGGGTTCGAGTGGACCACTTGACCTAGGGGATGCCTTCTCAAGGATTTTTGGACGATCTCCAGGAGGTTTGGCTAGAGACATTGATGGCCCGAGAGATGGACTATCAGCCTATTTTACGTCGGGTGGCAGTCTCAGTTTTGACAGCGGCTCCAATAGTGGTACCGAGAATGGTTGTGGGTCCAGGTTCCCCACCTGGGGGAGCACCGCCCTAGAGTTTATTTGTACATGGGAAAAGCATCCAGTATGAGGATGATTCCCCAATTTTTGACGACTTTTGTGTATCTTTAAGTTGCCCGATGGGTCAGCGACATTATTTTTTATACTCAGACACATACAACATGATATATATATATATATGAGATACATTTTTTGCAGCTCTACATGTTGTGCTTATGGATTCGTGTTATGCTGATGGATATCTATGTTTTCTATGTTTTTATTTTTATTTTTTATGTATGATGGTTTAGTTGATATGCATTCTAGTTTAGAATATTGTTAGCTATGCAATCAATTGTTTGGTTTTGACTCCTTGGTACATGTGTAAATGTAATATAGTCAAATTGTCTGCTTAATCATTTTGCACGCAAATATTTTGTAAATAGATGTGAATCTCTTATCTCAAATGTTTGGTTTAACTTCGACACTACTAATAGGAATCGAGGTAGACATGCATATGGAGTATGCCTTGATGGAGGGCGTCGCACATAAGTCCGAAGACGACGTCATATTCTGCCTAATTGTTTGTTGCTGAACTGATACACACATCGTTGGTGTAGATTGGTGATTAGTCAGGGTGATAGATGACCCAGGCAACTGCTGCTAAACTTTGAGACCATCTTGATGCTCCATCAGCAAATCCAAAGTAAGGTTCGGGTTGGTAATCCATTGCGGTAATCGAGTGCGTTTTGTAATAAGTCTTTTGGTCAAAAATTTAAAGTGGTTGGGTTTGTGTATGTTAACTCTAGGGTATAGCCTACTTGGCTCTCATGGGTAGAACTTCTTGAGATAAAGGTCGTTGACGAGGTTGCTGAGGCATGCCCTGTTTGGTTTTGTCAAGATGTATGCCCCCTATCAGAGGTAATGTTTTATGATGTAGGGTCCTTTCCACAAGGTTTCGAAGTTTCCTGGCCCTAGGTCTTCTTTTGCAACATCATAGCGGAGGACTAATTCTCCCTCGGTGAATGAGCGAGGGTTTATGTGGCGATCAAATGATGCTTTTTCATTTTCTTGTGGGCCTTTTTATGTTGCAGTAACTGTCGTCGGCTTTCGTCGATGAGCTCTAGTTGTACTAGGCGTTGTTCTAGAGGTTGGGTATCATCGAGATGTTTGATGGCGACATGCAAATTTGGGATCTCGCGTTCTATGGGAATCACGGCTTCGACCCCATATACCAAGTGGAAGGGAGTGAAACCAGTGGATGTCTTCACAGCCGTGTGGTATGCCCACAGGGCGGAAAAGAGCATATGGTGCCAGTTGGTTTTATGGTTATTCACCATGTGTTGTAACATAGTTTCGAGTACTTTGTTTACATATTCTACTTGTCCGTTGGATTGGGGGTAGTATGGTGAAGCCAATTCATGGGTGAATATGAGGTGGTGGGATAGCTCCTCGAAAACTTCATTCTCGAAGTATTTCCCATGGTCGGAGACTAACTCTTTGGGAACTCCGAACCGGGCGATCACGTGGTTAAACAGAAATCGAGCGGCGGTTTCTGCAGTGTTGTCGTATGTGGGCATGGCCTCTGTCCACTTGGTGAAAAGAAAAACAACAACTATGATATATTTATGGTTTCCCAATGATGCGGGGTTGCAATTCATGAAGTCAATTCCCCATTTACAAAAGGGGTCGGCTACGATGATAAGGTGCAGAGGAGCGGGATGGACTCTTGCTTTGTGGGCGAATCGTTGGCATCGCTCGCATCTCTTGACTGCAGTAATGCAATTGTGAAACAGGGAGGGCCAAAAATATCCTTCCCGTAGGAATTTTTGGGCGGTGGCCATTCCAGATAGTTGGTCACCACAAGCACCTCCGTGGTAGTCATTAAGGGCTTGTTCCGCTTGGTCGTGAGTGAGGCATCGATGTAAAATGGTGTCAATGCCCAGTCAGTACAAAACATCTCCCATGAGGAGATATTGGGGGGCCTTCTGGCATATGTGCCAATGGGCGTCTCGAGTGAGATGAGGTCTGAACTTTTGAGTTCATAGGAAGAGGAGAATGTCTCCGTACCAAGGTTCGTCGGTTGCTACAAAGAAGAGATGTTCATTTGGTATAGAATCATTCATTGGTTATCCCTTGGTATCTCGTAGGAGATCCATAATGAACTCTGCTAAGGTAAGCACCTTTTTTATTTTAGGGGATCGAAACTATAAGTCATATTCTTGGAGAATTACTATCCAGCGGGCGTACTTATGGTTCATTAGGCGGTGTGTGAGAAGGTATTTGATGGGATTAATATCTGTGATGACCGTAGTGGTTTTTAAGATGGTGTAGTGGCGAAGCTTCTGGACTGCATGTATTAATGCTAGGGCAGTCTTTTCTTTAGGCTCATATCTTAACGCTGGGCCTAATAAGGTTTTGCTGACGTAATAGATTACTTATTCCTTCCCATCTAGGCCTTCCTAGATCAAAACTCTAGCTAATGTGGACTCGGAAGCTGATAGATACAGGATATAATCTTTGTCATAGTATGGGGGACTAATGAGTGGTGATGAAGATAAAGTTTCTTTCAACGCATCAAACACTTGCTGCGTGTGATCATCCCATTTGAATGGGATGTCATAGAGAAGGAGGCGCAGGAACCCTTGAGCACAAGTGGCGTAATATGGGATGAAGCGTCTCAGAAAATTTTCCTTTCCCTACAGGCTTTGCAGTTTCCTGAGGGTTCGAGGTGGAGGTACCTCTTTGATGGCCTGGACCTTGAGGGGGTCCACACAAATCTCTTGTTGGGACAGGATAAAACCTAAGAGTATTCCTGCATTGATGCAAAATACACACTTGAGGGGGTTCAAGCATAGGTTGTATTAACAGCATCGTTGGAATACCAATTACAGATTCTCTAGATGGTCTAAGTGCTTCTTGGAGTGGACAGTCAGGTTGTCCAAGTAGGTGAGGATAAGGTGTTCCAAATCATGAGATACATAGTTCATGGCCCTTTGGAAGGTGGATCCAGCGTTTTTTAGGCCAAATGGAATTACCTTGTATTCAAATGTGCCCCAGAGGGTGGTGAACACGGTTTTGTATCGGCATGTGTGGTGGATTTGAATTTGGTTGTACCCAAAGAATCCATCCATGAAGGATAGAGCCTCGTGTCCCATGCAAGAATCGATGACCTAGTCGATGAATGGGGTGGGATAATTTTCCTTGGGACAAGCTTTGTTCAAATCCCAAAAATAGGTGCAAACGCGTATAGTGCCCTGTTTTTTCATGACAGGAACAGGGTTGGAAACCCAAGATGTATAGGCGACGGGGTAGATAAACTCGGCTTTATGAAGCTTATCGATTTCTCGTTTTATTGCTTCTTCCTTTGATGGGTGCAGTTGATGTTGTTTCTCGTGCACTGGAGGTATGTCTAGCCAAGTGTCAATATGGTGCTCTACGATAGTGGGACTAAGTCCAAGCATTTCTGCGTAGTCCCACACGAAGATATCTCGATACTCTTGTAGCAATTGGGTATAAGAAGTTATTTCTTCTAGAGAGCATGTTGCCCCCAATGATATTTCTTCGACCTTTGCAGGATTTTGGGATATGTTCACCTTGACGTTAGGTGAGATGTTTGACATATTTCCTTCCTCAAATACATAGGGCGCTGGGATGGGATTTTTGAACCAATCAAATTTTCCTGATGGGAGGAAATCTTTCGATTCGATTGCATATATCTCTTGTTCTTTTTTCTTTTTAGGACTGAACGTATGCTTGGGGAGAAAAAGCGAATGGTGATGCATTTCATCCCATGGATAATATGGCTCTGTCATTACCTCTAGGATGTCCTCATCTGAATGAAATAGGGATCCTAAGGGGGATTGATCCTGTGCAAGGTTATGCTGAATAGGTTCACTCCTCAAGGAGCTAGTTGAGAGACACGAGAAGGATTCCATAGTCGATGTCGTGGAACCAGACGCGGTCGACAGAGTGTAGACAGATTGGGTTTGCACCGTCGAAGGTACATCTACTCTCGTAGTTGCAGCTAACTCGACACCTATGGCAGATGAGCAGAAAGCTCGAGTCATAGTTTCGATACATGATGATATGAATCATATATGGTGTATCATATCATCGACGTTCAGTGGGGAAAGAATCTCCGTGATGGGAGTTTGCGTAAGTGCAAGGTTGGGTTCCCCGCTAGCATGGTCAATTTCCTGTGGGTGGAAATTGTGCCTAGTACAGAGGTGCTTGCATGTTTCCATTAGCGGGCATACTTCTGGTTCGTGGTTTCAGTTAGTGCAAATGGTGCATGGTACCACTGTGCCAACCGAGTAGATTGTATGGGAATCAACACTACTCATCATCCCAGATGTGGATGCTTGGAAAGGATCTGTTGTAGAAGAGGAGGTCTTCTGCTTCCATTTCCGTGTTGTTGGCTTGGGTGTGTCTAACTCTTCGGGGGGGTATATAATTAACACTACTCTTGCCACTCTTAGATTGGGGAGATGCTCACATTTAATTGTATGATGAAATTGTGAACAAATCTGGCAATAGGTACGCATGATTTTCTCTTGGTTAGAGAGAAGTCTCTGTGGCAGAGAAGAGACTGTGTGAAAACTCCTTACGAGGGGCTTCAGTTCTTTATATTGATTGACTCAGTGGTCAATCAAGTTGCACAGTCCGCATTTTATCCTAGGTTTGGCCTAGTTCATGCTTGGTTGGTGTGTCGTCCTAGTTTTCCCATCACACTCATGTGGGTGTGGGGTTTTTGGCCTGTGGGTGATGTACTTTCTATATCATTTGATCTCATCGTCCCGTTTCTTCTCTATTTTATGATTCATATCAATGAGGGGACGAACTCATGGGATATAGGTACAGTGTTGTCCACAGTGATTTCCCTGACATACTGGGAAAAATAACCTAGATATGGGGGTCCCGTCGTGCTCAGTTTGTGGTCTAGCAGGGTACCATCGTCATAACATTGCTAAATCAGGGCAAATGGCGACCACATGATTGGGAATTTTACATAACGTACATGTTGGTCTTCTCTGCAGAGCGGTTGGGGGTAACTAGGGGTTCCCCGATTGGTTGCTTTTCAACTGACAATAATAGGATGGATCTTCACGTCACATATTCTTGGGTTGTTGAGTTGTTCATGGATTCCAAGTCGGAATCATCTTCCTGGGAGAGGCAGACTATAGCTGAGCGCAAACTAGCGAGGGCTAACCGGAATCAGGGTATATAGTGACAATTTTCCAAAAGGTGGTTATCAGTGCATAAAGGACATGTGAATTGTGTTGCTCGCAATCCAACGTAGTAAGCTCGTTCTATAGGATACCATATGTGGATGAGTTCCAGGTTTGCGCATTCTTCAAGGAAGTGACCACGTTCATCGCACATCGTGCAACATAAAATAGGAGGGGGGAATATGAGTCAGCGTCTTTCTGCTGACTGTCGTTCCTCCTGTAGGCATAGGATAGTATGAGGTTCATCTCTAGAAGACTAGGTGGGGGGGTCTTCTTGATAAGATCGCTCGATGGCGTGTAAGGCATCCCTATATCACAGAATCTCTGGGCAATGATGGGTATAGTACCCATAATTGCTGCAGATAGCGCATGTGTGATTGGTACGCATTACTTTGCCTTTACCTTTGGTGGCAGGTTCCTTTTTACGGGAACGCGACGTCGTGATGTCTGCCTTAGAGCCAAGGAGCGGTTTTAATTCTTCTAGATCTGGGCATATATGGGTAGGGTGTCCTATTACGTCACATATTGTGCAGATTGTTGATTCCCATTGTGTGGCAGGAGTTTCCAGCTTCTTCCCTCTTCTCTCAGTTTTCTTAGTTGTAGTCATTTGTTTTGAAATGGGAATTTCCTTCGCAGGGATGTTTTTGATCATTTCCTGAATGGGTGGGGCCTCCTTGGGATTGAGGGGCTTTAACCCTGTGGTAGTGATGTGTGTGGCTCCTGTCCCAGTAGGGGGAATGAGATACCAAACTGGTATTGCAAACGATATGTTTGGTAACACCATTGTTGCCAAAACCTGTTGGGAGACGAAATCAACTGGGGGGTAGAGGAAAGGGGTTTGGGAGGTAGCATAGGTTAGAGAGGCTGTTGTGGCCGAGGACGTGATGTCATTACTGCTTGTGTCCATGTCCGGACTAGCTTTGGCGATTGATGTGGACATGATGCACACTGGAGCTCCTTTTACATCAGGTGATGACTCAGGTATGATGGGGGGATCTCCTAGGAATGATCCTAGGACAGAAAACAGTTTGAACTGACTAGGGCCATATTCTTGGTACTGTGAAAGCGCGTCCGTGATGTATCTACATAGGGTAGAATTACATCGGTGTTTTTTAGGGGTCGTTTCTCACTATGCGTCAATTGGTCGACAGTAATGATGTGGTCCTCATGGGAGAACATCATAATGCGAAAGACAGAGGAGGCTATGGCTGACATGGTGTACATATAACTCCGAACAAGGAGTATATTATAGTCCAAGTGAGCGTCCAAGACTTCAATTTCTATAAGGACCATTTTTCCGGCTAAATAGACTAGGACATTTTGGTAGAGACCAACGGGGGTTGAAGGGCAACCATCGTATGCTTTAAGCGTGATGACTGATGGTTTTAGTTTGGGAGACCCTAAATTCTACCAAACATTCTTTGACATGATGCACATGGATGCACCCTCGTCAACGACACATCGGTGAATGGTGATATTTTGGACCGACACTGGTATCTAAAAGGCGACCATCGAAGGAAGCTTAGGGGTGGCTTTGTCTAAATCAAAAGCCATTAGGTGCGTATCGGTAGGGTCGATAGCTCCTAACGTGGAAATTAAGGCTTTTTGTTGTTTTGGGCATGGCTACAATACTTACAAAGCTAACATAGCAGCGAGAGATTGGGATAGATCGTCCACGATGCTATAGTTATAGGCTACTTTGGAATAATTTCCTGCTCACCTAGTTGGTCCCTTAGCCATCTTCGGCAAAGGTAGAATAGGCATCTTTGATATGGTCAAAGGTGATGTTAGTGCACTAGTACTAGTCCCTGACATGTCTGGTGGGGTATCATAATTTCGATTCCGTTTTTGAAAAAAAATCTCTTTGTCAGTCATGTAGATTTCGTGGCTGTTTTTTTCCAGAATCGTCAGGATTTTTTTGTTGAGTGCTAATTGTCCCTTGATGGGGGAAAGGTTCATGCATCACAATTGTTTGTTGGGAAGATCCTCCTTGTCCTCGATTACTCTGTAGCTTCTTCAGGTTAGGGAGATCGGGACAGTGGTGTGTAATGGATGTACACACCATAGATCGAACAAGAGTGGTTTTCTCGAAGAGGTGGCCTTTTGCTCTGTCGTTGGGCATTGCTTGGATCCTAGTTTTGATTTCGGTTGGAGTTGCCTCCAACCTGAGATCATGGAGGGCGTTGATGGTTGTTTCCCTTGTCCAGGATTCCCTTTGGGATTGTTTTTTCCCTTTTTCTTAACCACATTAGGAGGGTAGTTCTCCTGGTTATATGGTTGGCGTGGTTGGTTTTGGGAAGGTTGCACAAATTTCACCTATGCATTATTCTGCATAGGCGGGTCTTGTGCTAGGGACTGAGCATAACGAGATCCCTAGTTTGCTACTGGCTATTGGGGGGGAGCTCTTCCGTCAGTATGTCTATTTTCATACTGGGTCCCCTGAGCCGGAGGATAGGGTCCTCCATGGTGATAATCGAGTTGTGGTACGTTCTGGGTAGAATCATACATGTAACCAGGGTTTTGACTATTGTTGCCTGGGTAAATTTGGGTCAATGACCCAATTAAACCGTCTACAGAGTTTGACGTGCCCGGAAATTCTTTGTAATTTTTTAGGCACGAGGCGTCTAGCAGGATATTGTAGATATACCTTAACTACGTATAAATCAGCTCGAGTTGTTGGGCATTGCTGATGGCGTCCTCTTCGGATATGGGCCTTTTTTGTGCCACATCCTTTGAAATCTCTACAGTGAGAGTTTTCATGAATAGGTCTAATAGTACTCGATCGTCGAGTTTGGCTTTACACAAACTACGATGCTGCCACCATTCGTGGAGATGGTCCGAGATATGGACAGTGGAGGTTTTCCTAAAGTGTGTTAGTAATTCCATTCCGGAATCATGGTGAATGGGTAACTGAAAATAGGTCAGGAACGTAGTAGTGAAGGCGCTAAAGGTTCCATGTGTAGCAGAGGGTTGCTCCACATACCATTTCACTACAACTCCTGTCAGAGTGCATTGAAACAGTCTCAATCGAATAGTGTCATCAACGACATTGTTCAATGAGTACCATAGGTGGAAAGTCATGACATGATTTCCTAGGTCTTCTGCTTGCTTTCCTTCGAACTCTAGAACGAAGGGAGCTTCGTGGGCATGGGAGGCCATATGGGGTTGTGTGCAATGGGGTCATTCGTCAACTTCATTAAATCTCATAGATTCAATGAAGCTAGAAAAGGTGACTATGTGTTTGTAGCCATTACGACTTGTGAAAACACAATGTTATAGTTAGGAATAGGGTCTATCCGTGACGTACCATTTTGTGTATTCGACTGGCTTCTCGAACGGGTAGCACTCCTCTACCCTCTAGGTGTTGTGGGAGGAGCGATATCTGGTGCGGCTTTTGGGAGACCAACCAGGGTTCCCAACTAAATATTCCCCAATAAAGGACGAACCAATAATGGTGGCAGTGTTTCGTCTTTGACACCTAAATGGTGAAAAACCTGGAACCCCTCCTGGTAATGGGGGGAGGTCCAAAAGATGTCTAGATCGATGAAGTCTCGTTATGTCTGTTCTGGCATCAACTAGGTATGGCTTTGGCAATATTTGAGAGGATAGAGATTATAATCAAAGAAAAATTTTGATCGCATACATAAAACAAAGCGAAAATAAAATAAATTTTCCCTTTAAATTAATCATACATGATCAGTCAATAAAAAAATATGTTTTTTGTTTTTTTTGTGTATGATGCTTGAATCCTAGAAGACCTAATCGTCCTCACACACTTAAATGTAACTGGGCCTTGAGAAGATATATTGCAAGTTCTGGCACAACATCCCGTAAGAGCTGGCGACGCCCCCAGTCAGCCGAAGAAAATCCACCAAGGTAAGGGTAGAGGATCTAGTGCTTGTTTGCACCGTCACCTATAGGGAAAGGATGCCCTAATTTTGGCCACTAAGTGCCACCTCCCATGTGAGTGTTCGAGCCTTGGGATTCTTGGTAGTTCAGCTAACAGTACCGAGTATCAGACGGGTCAAGTAGCCCCTATTGATACCGCACGCACTGCGCCTAACCCTAACCCCTTATGAATCGAGTCTCTGTCGCGCTTGGGTTTTGTTTTCTATGGGCTGATAGCTAGGTTTGAAAGCTCCCTAAATATTCAACTTCTATGTTTCAAGATGAAGAGTGATCAAGGAAGCTTATTGGATGCCTACCCCCTTGATCCTAACTTAAACTATAAATTCTTTTGTGGCCCCTGTGGGGATAATTTAGTGAGTTTTGTTAAGTTATTTTTAGGTGTCTCTGCTTTGCTTAGTGTGTGGATGTGTGTGAGAAAAAATTGAACAAGCACATAGTTTTAACGTGTGGATATGTGATGATCCTTTTCAAAATCACCTATTAAACTATGTTCTATTGTTCCTTGCTCAAAATAAAAACATGTGTGGATATGGGTCGCTTTCTATTTTTCCTAGTTAATCTATGTGATCAACTCTAGGGAGATGGTGAGTTATGAATAGAGAGCGTTCATATTCTTGCCTAGGATCGCTAAAGGGTGTAAAGGCAGCATAGATTAATTTCTCTTCTATCGACAATTCAATCCCGGTCCCGAAATCCTAGTGCAAAAATTGAACTAAACTAATGACTTTTACACTAGAAAAAGGAACTAGCTATGCATGCGTGGACTTGGGCAACTTACTTTGGCTAATTATCTAGGTGTGTTGGTACCTAAATTCTCAAAACATAATTTTTTTTTGGAATGCAAGTTAATTTTCCCCCTACTTAAACTATGTGTGAACTTTGCAAAAATCAACTTGAAATAAAACTAACACCAAGCCTACCAAAAGTAGCTAAGAGTGAGCTTTAGCAAGTTTTAGGGTACCTCAACCAGTGCTAGCAAATGTATTATGGGCTGCCAGGCACTTTACAAGCAGGAAAATATAGAAATGTGGGAAAAATTTATCATCCTGTCTTTTGCGCGCAAAAGGTTGAAACAAGCGCGATGTCTACATGTAGGTCAGCTTTGAATGCGCACCTTGGGCGCGCCTGTCTGAGGGAAAAGCATGCAAATTCTGGAAAAATTAATTTTTTGGAGTTGTTCTACTTCAGTCTATCACTTGGGATAAATTAGGGACTAAAGGAGAAAAAGGGGGCAATTTTAGCCCAACTCTAGAGCACAGACGGAGGTCTCTGCAAAAAGGCACAACCACATAAACTTGGAAATAAAAGTCAGTGGATTCGCTAATCCTGTGTTAGTGTGTTTGGTGCACGCATGTATGAAATCACACCAACTTAAGGGGTGTGGTTTACCCTCTTAAGTTATTGGTCATAGGCAGAAAATATATGGAGTCAAGCAAGTTAGTGGAACATGCTAGAACATAAACATAATAGATAGAGAAATATCATGCATATTCAAACATAAAACTAAAACTAAAACTAAAACAAATAACACAAAAGCTCTAAATAGAGTCAAACAACTTCAATAATCCAAATGGCGGTGCTTACTTCCCCTCTTATTGAGTGTTGGTAGGAAATGAGGATGAAACTTTAACCCACTTGCCAAGGGGCCCTTAAAACTTGGGGTTGTAAGTCCTGATGTAAGGATGTCTTTACTTCCAAGATTTCCTTGGTGCAAAGTCTCCCTCTCTCTACTATGGTGGATTGAAATTGTTGGATGGCCAACAACTGAGTCCCCTCTATCTCTGCTCTGGATCACACACTGCTGGTATAACTTGCGGAAATTTTGGCTAGCATAACAATGTATTCTCAATTTACTCATCTCTTGGTGGCCTTTTATAGGAGAATTCAAATCCTCCTTCCCTCTCTTGGTACATTGTGGATGGTGACCCAAGAGAGGGGGATGATTCCATTGTGTGCCACATTTATTCCATTCTGTGCTCCCTTGATTTCCTAAGGAGGCTTGGGTGGTTGTCTTTAGGCGGTTTCAAGTGTGGAATCAATGTCCTGGAGTGTGATTTTTATGGTCCCGGAAAGTGACTTTCGCCACTCCCAGGATTGCACGCTTTTCGGGTCAAAAGGCGCTCTTATCGTAGGATTTTGCACGCGAAAACATTTATGACTAGTTCAAATTTGATTTTTCCTCAGACCATAAATTTTTTTAAATACTTTCCAACTTCTCTAATGTCTCTCAGCCCTGTAAATCCTTCTGCCTGACATTAAATAATGTCATCTTTGCTTGTATGATTTTCCAGTGTTAACAGTATGTAAATGAAAATTGGTAAAAAAGAGATGACAGACTCAGGCTCTTTTTGAGCAAACCAAACAGAATCAGCTCTCAAACTTCTGATTGTAAATTGTTGTGCCAATAACACAAATTCTTCTAATATAGATATTACAGATAGTGTTAAAAAAAAAGTTATTAACATGTGGCTAGTGATTTGCACTCAGCTATGAAATGAATCAAACACTTGTTGTTTGATGATTTCATTTGGTTCAAAAGAGGGTTAGCAAGGCTGCATTTGTTCTCCTTTCAATTATGCACCTTCCTTTCATAAAATATATAACCCACATAATAGGAAGGAGGTCAATAAACCAACATTGCTTCTGTTATTTTTATTTTCTTAGCTACTTATTTATCTTTGCTGCAAATTAAATTAATAAAACTTGCAAACAAATTCTTCACAAATCTATGCCATTAATAATAATTAATATAGTGGTCTACTCTTGTTCTTCCTCTTTACCTTCTTCCCCTCTCCTAGTTTCACGGTTTTTCTTAAAAAGCAGGCTATTTTTTAGCAAACCAAATAGAATCAACTCTCAAACTTTTGATTGTAAATTGTTGTGCCAAGAGCATAGATTTTTCTAATATATATTTTACAGATAGTGTTTAAAAAAAAAAACTCAATTTATTAACATGTGGCTAGTGATTTTCACTTAGCTATGAAATGAATCAAACACTTGATGTTTGATGATTTCATTTGGTTCAAAAGAGGGTTAGCAAGGCTGCATTTTTTCTCCTTTCAATTATGCACCTTCCTTTCATAAATTGTATAACCCACATAAGAGTAAAGAGGTCAATAAACCAACATTTCTTATTTTGTTTTTATTTTCTTAGCTACTTATTTATCTTTGCTGCAAATCAACATAATCAAAATCGCAAAAAAATTTCTTCCCAAATCTATGCCATTAATAATAATTAACAGAGTGCCCTGCTCTTGTTCTTCCTCTTTACCTTCTTCCACTCTCCTATTTTCCTAGTTTTTCAAGTTGTTTCACATCAAAAGACATTTATATGTTATGCAAGGGTTCCTAAGGTTAGGATGCATGGTTAGGCATAGGGTAGTTATTATTCAGAGTGATAAGCCACCCTGGTCTGGCATAATGAAACATTTGGCATTCAAAGAAGTGGCAAAGTTGTAAGGATTAGTAAATATCAGATGACGGAGGTGTTAATTTGTTGTATGCAATATTTAATTCACTCATAAGTCCAAAATTCAAATACAGTTTCATATGGGAAATTGCAAGGAAAAAAATTGAAAAGCCTGTGAGTAGTTTATAACTTCTGAAACTCTACTTCATCACTATGCCATAAGAAATATTTATTAAGAGAATTCCGACACAAAGCTTCTCTATCTATACGAATTAAGCTATAATCTGTGGTAAAAAATTCCAGACCTCAATAGCATAAAATTGAATTCCAAGGGAGAAATACTGCAGAAATAACACATTACCAAATAATCATCAAAGCAAGGCTTCTTACGGATATCCGAGGCTAAGAATGGAAGGAAATGAAATGGTAGAATATTTTGCCAACACCTACTTTAGAAATTTTTTACAGAGCATATACATTTAACATACACCCAACACACAGAGAGAATACCACTATTTAACTGGCATATAAAATTGAATACCAAGGGATAAATACTGCTGAAATAGCACATTACCAAATAATCATCAAAGCAATGCTTCTTACTGATTTATGGGGCTAAGAATGGAAGGAAATGAAATGGTAGAAGCTTTTGCTAACACCTACTTTAGACATTTTTTACATAGCATATACATTTTACAGAGAATATACATTTAGCATACACCCAACACACACACAGAGAATACCACTATTTAATTGGTATACTAAGTAATATACAGATCTCAAATAAATTAACCAAACTATACACCCAAAGAAATGCATATCATCTGGAATATAGCAGAAAGCATGAACAAAGGACTTAAAAGAACAGAACAATATTTCTAAAAACCCTAATCTAAAACCCGAAACTGTATTTCTAAAAACCCTATTCTAAAACCCATAAATTACTAAAACCCAGAGAGCCAAATATTCAAAAAAAGAATTAAAGTATTCAAAAACACATGATTTTAAGTGTTAAAAAACACAATAGTTGGCTGGTAGGAATAGAATTCCTATCGAGAGTTGCAGAAGCCAACTAGAGAGCCAATCCTCGCTAGACTTTGACATTACCTGCAACAAAACACAAATGAACACAAATTAGCAAAAACCAAGGAAAAATGCAGGGAAAATGCAAGAAAAATGCAAAGCAATTGGAAAAATGCAGACAAAAACCAAATTTACCTGCACTATCCATGAAATTCTGTAAACGAACACAGGGGAAGAAGTCGTCAACAAATCCACACAACATTGACCAGTCGAGCAGCAAAGTGCAACAGTCGCAGGAGCCAAACAAGTCCACAAGGGGGTGCAGGAACAACAATATTGAAACCCCAACCACACAACAGCCCATCCTAACAGCCATGACAGTGGCGATGAGCAGCATGACAATGGCAATGGAGGTGCACCAACACTTGTACCACACCTAACAACCACCGGCAGAGCTGTCCACGCAATCTTCGAGCCTAAACAAAAATTCATAGGCCGAATGAGACAAGGTGGAAAAGGGCACGAATGAAACCATAATTGTATGGGAGGCAGTGGGATTTATGGCCCTCACCAACCACAACCCACTTGGTGACCATGTTGGCACGTGTCGTACATGCATTGACCGAATGACATGGCCAACTGCCAGGGTGTCACGGAGGGCGCCCAACAACTGGCATCCCTCCCCTAACAGAGTATAAAAAATTTGGATAATTGAAAAAGGTAATAGAAATGTAAATCATGTTGAATGTAAATGATATAATACTATCAGTTGGAATAATATTTAACTTATAGGATTATTTAGAACTCTTTTAGAGTGTTTTACATACATCAATGTTGAATGTTAGTGAGTAAAATATCACAAAATTATAAATATTTTGGATTTAAATTTAATGATATTTAAAGTGATATATAAAGCACAAGTAAACCCAAAAAAAAATTGAATTTTAAATTTTAAAGTAAAAAGTAAATCAGAAAAGTATTATATAGAGATAAATATAAAAAAAACAAAAGATTAATATTGGTAAATTTTGCATTTTTTTTCAACATATTCATAATCTCAACATTTCATGTGAATTATGAATTTATGAAGCCAAATTGAATAAGTGCAAAATCCATGATAACAAATTGTTTAAGAGTAAAAAACAATCACTTTTATTTGATATTTTTAGATATTTAAATAATACCAATGTAAATCTATCTTGATTCCACATCTATTATCGACAAAGAATGATTAAATCTGTCAAGATGCAAGCTTCTCTTTATAGTGCAAAACATGAGGATATTTTTGCACCTAGAAGGTTTTGATCCCTCTAAAAACATCATAGATGCAGAGTTAAGATGTTGAATTCTTCCCAAGTACTTCAGAATCTGGTCTATCTCTAAAACATGATCACAACACACTGAAATACCCACAACTACAAGAACTTTGCATAACATAAATGTAACAACAATGAATCAACAATGTACACAAGAATATGTAGACCCAAAAAAAATTTATACTACAACTTTAATATAACAATCATAGGGTTCTTGTAACAGAGATCATGGCCCTTAAAAAACCCTAATGCAAGGAAGGTCAACAATTTATTATCCTCAATCTACCCACACAACAACAACAAATACAATGAATTACTTGGTGAAGGTGCTCATTCACTTACAACCTTTTGGTCCTCTTGACATTGGTGTACTGATCTGAAAGGACTCTATTAGTTTTGTTGTGCTAAGTGTATTTTCAACTATAAAACATGTGCATACTTGTCTCTTGAGTTTGCTTAAGGATTGAGGATTTTAACCATGAACTGTAGATGATTTTAGTGAATTAGAAGCATGAAATAAGCACAAAATACACTGAACAACAGTGAAAAATAGAGAATAAAGTCCCCATATAACATTTACACAGCAGGCATGATGAAGCAGATGTATCCCAGGAAGCAGTTCATCCCTCCTGGGATACATCTACTGGTCCAACTCCCAATGGCATGTCCATCTTTCATTATGCTCAAAATTTTGCAAATGCATGTAGTTACAGACCTCTAATTGTTTTTTTCTCTGCACCAATGGTTCCAGAATGCTCCAATTATTCTAGAATGACTCTTAATTCACTCAGAATGGGCGAAAATTGAGTCTCCAACCCATTTCCCTAGTAACACCTAGACAAGCTCCACTAATTGTGGAGAACTACACTTAACTGGAGTTATTTTAGTGAAATATACACAAATTTAAGGCGCACTATAAACTCTGCCAATTTTAACCATTATAATAAATGTTATGGGTAGGGATGGCCACATGCACACCCCTAACCCCGGCCTGATCGTAATGGTCGGCGGAACCATGGTGAAAACCACGGTTGTTAACTATGGATAAAGTTTTAAACCTGGATTGATCGTTGTTGGAGTTAAGGCTTAACCGCGCGGATAAACTGTCAAACCGTTGGCATATGAGAAGGCTTAAACCGCTGGCGAGAGTTTGTAATGTTATGTTAACTAGCAGTTGTTGTTATAACATGTGAACACCTCCGTTGGAACTGCTGGCAGGTTGGACTGTCAGCGGTTCCAACCCCCAACGTGAATTCCATTACACCTTAAATATAACCCGACCACCAATATGGTTAAGGATCAACGTAGCGTGGGCGGTTAAATTGTCGGCATGCTCTGCCAGAGGTCACGAGGTCGAATCCTGCGACCTTAACAAAATTTTACTACACCACTACGGGGACACGTGGTGGCCTTAGGGCTGGAAATGTGTCACCCTTCGATTGGCTCATAAAACATAACGTACAACCCATCCCCAAATCATATCGTGCCACTTTTCAGCCTAGGATTGGTTCTGAGGAAAGGAATATTCCTCAGAATATTCTTTTTGCTGACGGTGCACCCTCCATGCTGACTGGGCATCCCAGTCAACCCTATCACAAAATTTAGATGTTTGGGAAATCGATCAAAACACGATATCTCCCTCATACGACATCAGTTTTTCGAAGTGTTCATGGCACCGGAATTAGAAAGATAAGATCTACGCAACCATCCTAGTTTCAACCCAATCCTATAACTTTAAATTTTGAGCAAAATTTATGAAATCCTGATCACTCCTCCCCATTGGGAAGCTTTTGGACCCCAAAAGACTTGATTACATGTTCAAAAGATGAGGGTACAACTACTCACCTTTCCAACCTCCATCCACTTTGCCTTGCTTGGTTTAGTTCCTTTGAGCCCAACTCGAAGGTAGTCATCACTTCCCCTCTTGGATGCTCTTGTCCTCCTGTCAAGAATTTTATCTTCCTTGATCTCATCTAGAAATTCTGGCGAGAAATATTCAATAGAAGGCAGCTAAACATCACTTCCTTAATCATCAATCAAAGGTGGCTCATACAAACGTAAGTTTTCAACATTAACAATTGAATACATTTTCATATATGAAGGCAAGTCAAGTTGAAATGCATTGTTACCAACTTGCTTTATGACCTTGAATGGACCATAGCGAATGGGTTTGAGATTTTTACCTTCTCCTTGCATCCTTTCTTTGCTTATGTGCAACCATATCTCATCTCCCTCTTGAAACTTGTGATCAACTCTATGCTTTTCATGCTTCTCTTTGTACTTGATTTGAATTTTCTCAAGTTGTTCTTGAACTTGTTGATGTATAATCCTTTTTTTCTCAATGAACTTTCGAGCCTTGTCAATGTCACTATGGCCATCTATTGCAACATCCTTCCCAAAGATGAAGTCTAATGGAGATTTTGGAAAATACCCAAAGCATACTTCAAAAGGTGATCTATGTGTAGAAGAGTGCTTTGCCCGGTTGTAAGCGTGCTGAATGTAATGTAGTTGCCCATCCCACAACTTAGGATGTTTTCTGCAATATCCTCTTAATAGATGCACATTGGTTTTGTTCACCACCTCGGTTTGTCCATTAGTTTGTGGATGAAAAGCAGTACTCTTTTTCAACTTTGTGTCCATTATAATATATATATTGGACCAAAAATTCCCAATGAACTTGGAATCCCTATCACTAACAATAGAAGTTGGAAATCCATAATGAACCCATACATGTTGAAAATAAAGTTCAGCAGTTTGTTCAACGTTATTGGTTTTCTTACATGGAATAAGTATACACATTTTACTGAATCTATCCACAACTACATAAACATAATCATGTTGTTTTCTTGACATAGGTAGACCTCCAATAAACTCCATGGAGACACTCTCCCATGGCCTTGATGGTACCGGTAGTGATGTGTACAACCCAAGCTTCTTATTACTAGGCTTGCTTGTTGCACACATAGAACAACCTCTTATAAAACACAACACACTATCTATCATGCGAGGCCAATAGAAATACCTATGTAGATGCGCCACTATTTTTCTTACCCCAAAGTGTCCAGCAATAAGAGATGAATGAGATTCTCTCGTCACTTAGTCTCTCTCCTTGTGGTATACACATCTTTCCCAAATGAAACAACAAATTGTTATGCATGTGATAATATTTTTGTTCAACTTGATTCCCTTTACTCAAACTAGCATACACATCTTGAAAATCAACATCATGTGCATATTGTTCTATCTAAATCTAATGTACAATAGAATCATTTTTTAGTAAAGTAGATGCACTAATGATTGGTCTTGAAAGCATATCAGCAACTTTATTGAAAATACCTTTCTTGTACCTTATAACCAAGTGAAACTGTTGAAGAAATCCCATCCACCTGAAATGTCTCGATTGCTGCAATTTTGTTTGCAACTACAAGTACTGTAATGGTTGGTGATCGATATGCACAATCGTCTCTTTACCCATCAAGTAGTGTTTCCACTTCTTGATGCTTTGTACCAAAGAATATAGTTCTTTGTCATATGTAGCATAATTAGTTACAGTACCATTGAATGTTTCAGAATGAAAAGCGATAGGCTTACCATGCTACAAAAGAATTGCGCCCATGGAATAATCACTAGCATCAGTTTGTATCTCGAATGGTTGTCTCAAATTCGGTAATGCAAGGACTGGAGCTGAGCTGATCTTGTCTTCTAAAGCTTTGAAAGATTTTTTTTGTTTTCCTCCCCATTGGAAGCCTTTCTTTACACTTGTCACTGCATGCACAGGAGTTTCTATGGCAAAAAAGTTAGCAATAAACTTTCTCCAATACTGAGCTGCACCTAAGAAACTTCTTACCTCGGTTATTGTTCTGGGTGTGGGCCAATTCACAATAGCTTCCACTTTAGAAGGATCAATTCTCAACTCTCCTCCTCCTACAATGTGTCCCAAATAAACCAAAGAAGTCTTTTGAAACTCACACTTTGACATCTTAAGAAACAATTTCTCTTTCTTCAAAACATAAAGCACTCTATTCACATGCAAGACATGTTCTTCTCTTGTTTTGCTGAAAATAAATATGTCATCTAAATAAAAAATCACAAATTAATCAATGAATGGACACAAAACACTATCCATAACACACATGAAAGTTGTTGGTGCATTACACAAACCAAATGGCACAACTAACCACTCAAAGAGTCCTTGTTTGATTTTGAATGCAGTTTTCCATATGTCACTTTCTGCAATTCTTACTTGATGATATCCACTTTGTAAATCTAACTTAGTGAAAAAAATTGCTTCTTTAAGCTGATTAAGCAAATCATCTATCCTTGGGAGTGGGTAGCGATTCTTTACCGTAATCTTGTTCAAATATCTGAAGTCTACACACACACGCCAAGTCCCATCTTTCTTTGGAATCAAGACTATGGGTGAACCGCATGGCGAAGTGCTTGGCCTTATAATTCCTGTGTCCAACATCTCTTTGATTTTCCTCTTTCTTTCAGCATTCTCCATTATCGACATGCGATACATGCCGATGTTGGAAGAGGAAAATCTTGCTGTAACTGAATCTCATGTTGAATCTCCCTTTTTGGAGGCAATCTTGTTGGCTCCTGAAACATCTCATGATGTGCATCAACTACATCATATAAATATGATTTCAACTTAGGATCACATCCCTCAAATGATTCATGATTAACATCAGCTTTAGGCTTAATCATTAGAAGAAAAAAAATCTTACTTGAATTTACCAGCCTCTTTACATGTCCAGCATTTACCATAGCAATGTTTGTCTTCTTGCGATGTGCTCTAACAATGTACTCCTTGCCATCTTTTAATAAATGGTATTTGTTCTCATGGAGATGGAATATAACTTTCCTGTCATACAAGTAATGACTCCCCAACACAATACCTATTATGTCAAGTGGAACCACATCTAATTCAACTGTGTCAACAAAATGTGCAGTGATTGAAAACCATAATATACACTTCTTTGAAACTTGTAAATTTGCATCCTTACAAATCCAACCAAGTGGATATGGTTTTGGATGTGGTATGGTCTCAAGGTTAAGTTTCTTGACCAAGTCTTCAAAGATTAATTTTTCTTGTGACCCACTGTCAAACAATGTGTCAATCTTGGTATGTTTGGATATGACCCTCACATGAAACAATTCAATTCTTTCTTCTTCATTGGGAGCATGTATGTGACAGTTTGATGTACTAGTAATGGGTTTAGTTTCAATTTATTTCCATTTCATGTTCTTCAATCCCATGGCTGTAATCTTAGATTCATCACTTGAATCCTCTCCTAAATCATGGTGACTTGTAGTTGTAGTTTTATGTTTCCCTTTGTTGTTGTATTTCTTGGGCCTCATTTCAAGATGTAATTTCCAACAATGATTTTCATCATAGCATTATTTTGAACAATTTTTACAAACCAATTTTTCTCACTCTTTCTTAACAGATGCATTATTTTTTCTTTTACCTTTTGAGGTCTTCTCTTTGTTTTTACCCTTAAAAGGTTTCTTCCTACCCTCTTCAGAAATTTTCTTCCCTCTAGCTTCTAGATGTGTGGCCTAAACACATACTTCATCTAGACTTGTGGGGTTAAACATGAGAATTGCATGTTTTAGGTAGCTATGTAAGCCTCCTATTTACTTGAGAAAAGTATCTTCACTTTGCAAATCTACCCCTAATAAGAGAGATCTTCTCCTAAATTCTTGGGTGTATTCTTTCACATTCTATCCCTTCAATTGCCTAAAGTTTTTCCATTTCATTATGGCCATTTTCATATGAGATAATGGGTAAAACTATTGTTTTATTGTAGTAATGCAATAAGTCCATGATAGAATAATCTTACCATGCTTCTTGAACTCCTCCTTTGTCTTGGCTTCCCACCAAACAAGTGTTTCACCTTCCATTCTCAATGAAGCTAATTGGATTTTGGTATCATCATCTTGAAGATTATGGATTCTCAAATAGACCTCCAATTGCCTAATCCAATTATCAAGCTTTTCTACACTAACTTCACCATTAAACATTGGCAATTCAAACTTAACATCAAGTTTTAAAAAAGGACTTTTATGAGTTTTCTTTGACTTGTGTGGCTGATGTACTGAAGATGAAGTAGAGGATGATGATGATCAGGATGAGGATGATGGCTCTCCATTGCCTACATTTCCTCCATTGCCCTTCTTTGACATATCTTCATCATTGTGACCTCCTGAAGATCCATGTTCTTCCTTGTAAAGTTTGGATCCTTCTCCTTCCAGTCTCTCATTCCTTTCTTGATAAAGGATTCTAACCATCTCAGTCATGTCAAGGAATGCTTTCTTGAACACTCTTTCTTCCTCTTTGGGATCAACTTCTTCATGGATTTCTCCTTCTCTATGAGACATTCTTAATGAGGCTTCTACTTCCTTAGGAGGTGAACTAAGTGGTGGAGATTGTGGCAATCTTGCTCTCCTTTTCTTTGGCTCTTCTTGAGACCCTTCTTCTCCCACCAATTTTCCTTCTCCTCTTTTGAGCTTGATCATAGTAAGCATCTAAAAACTTGAAAACAGTTAAACAATTCTTTGCACTAAACAACACCAAAGAATAAACTCTAGCTCTGATACCATTCTGATCTGAAAGGACTGTATTATTTTTGTTGTGCTAAGTGTATTTTCAGTTATAAAACATGTGCATACTTGTCTCTTGAGTTTGCTTAAGGATTGAGGATTTTAACCATGAATTGTAGATTATTTTAGGGAATTAGAAGCATGAAATAATCACAAAATATACTGAAAAATAGTGAAAAATAGCCAATAAAGTCACCACATAATATTTACACAGCAGGAATGATGAAGCATTTCACCCCTCCCGAGCTACATGTATTGGTTCAGCTCCCAATGGCATGTCCATCTTTCATTATGCTCAAAATTTTGCAAATACATGTAGTTAAAGACCTCTAATGGTTGTTTTCTCTACACCAATGGCTCTAGAATGCTCCAATTAGTCTAGAATGACTCTTCATTCACTCAGAATGGGTGAAAATTGAGTCTCCACTAATTGTGGAGAACTCCACTTAACTGGAGTCTTTTTAGTGCAATCCGCACAAATTTAGGGTGTGCTATAAACTCCACCAATTTTAACTGTTATAATAAATGTTATGGGTAGGGGTGGCCATATGCGCACCCCTAACCTCAACCTGACCATAATATTCGGCGAAACCATGGTGGAAACCACGGTTGTTAACTAGGGATAAAGTTTTATACCCGGATTGATCTTTGTCGAAGTTAAGGATTAACCGCATGGATAAAATGTCAGACCGTTGGCATGCGACAAGGCTTAAACTGCTGGTGGGAGTTTGTAATGTTACATTAACCGGTAGTTGTTGTTATAACATGTGAACACCTCTGATGGAACCGATGGCGGGTTGGACCGCCGACAGTTCCAACCCCCAACACGAATTCCATTACACCTTAAATATAACTCGACCACCAATATGGTTAAGTATCAACATAGCGCGGGCAGTTAAGTTGTGGGTGTGCTCTGCTGGATGTCGTGAGGTTGACTCTTGTGGCCCTAACAAAATTTTACTACACCACTAAGGGGACACGTGGCGGCCTCAAGGATGGCCACCTGCCACCCTCCGATTGGCTCATAAAACATAAAATACAACCCATCCACAAATCATATCGCGCCACTTGTCAGCCTAGGATTAGTTCTGAGGAAATGAATATTCCTCATAGTATTCCTTTTGATAATTATGCACCCTCCATGCTGACTGGCCATCCCAGTAAACCCTCTCGCAAAATTTAGTTGTTTGGGAAATCGACCAGAACGCGATATATCCCTCATACGACATCGGTTTTTCGAACCATTCACGCTGCCAGAATCAGGAAGACGAGATATACGCAACCATCCTAGTTTCGACCCAATATTGTAACTTTCAATTTTTAGCAAAATTTATGAACTCTAGATCATGTACCTGGCAGGTCCTTTTCCACCCTCTCTCATAGATCTCTTGTTGCTCCAAATTCTTTTTACTCAGCTACTCATAAGTTCTTATGTTGCTCTAGATTCATTTGCACAATTCAGCTCCACAACTCTGCCTTCTCACAATGATTTGACAGTTCAAATGCATTGTACACTAGGCTTCCCAACAAGGTCTGCTCACACCATGGATCTACCCTTGGATTCATTGTACAATGCAACCCTTACAACCTTGACTTCTCTCAGTGTATAACATCCCTCAACCACTTCATATAAGTCCTTGGAACACATTTTTCCCATCCCTCATTCAAGGACAAACTTTTACCACATAAACTCTATAATCATCTACACGAAAACAACGCCACATACCTCTTCATGACCTTTGTTTAGTCCTGAAAAGTCTCAATCATGTAAATTGTATATCTGAGGCTTTTCAACCCTATTAAAGCTCATGTGGCTAACTCAGGATGAGCGCTAACCTACGACCACTTCATACCTTATAATTTTGTGTATACCTCACATTTATAACCCTATACTCATGTGTGTGACCTTAAGGAATCTTGGGCCTCACTCCAGTTGTTCCACATGCTTCACAACCTCTCTGTTCAGTAATGACAAGGGTCTTGGCCTTCCATATTGGCACAGAAATCAACTCGGCCTTTACACATAGATATTCCATAGTTCATATGCACATATCCATACCAATTTATATGTCTAGCCTCCACAGAAAACTAAACCCTAGTCTCATAGCAGACTTGGCCTTCTTTAAACCCTTCTAGCATAAGAAAAACCATGAAGATAGTCCTTCTCGAGTTGTGGCTTTCTCCTAAGCATTTGCATTCTTTTCATAGGGTTTTTTTCGCCTTTAGATGATGAGAAATGGATTCCAAATGAGCTTAATTTCATTCCTACTTATGATGTTATCAATGGAGTCCATTTTCCACCAAGCATCATGACTTTAATCCAAGGTGACCTCAGCCTAAATGCTCAAACACACTTATCATAAGAAATAAAATTATTTTCATTGACATAGGCCCTCTCCATTGTAGCCTTAGGTTCCCTTTAGCTTGTCAAATGTGCCCCTCATACAACCAATAGAATAAACAATGATTTTACCTTGCGTTTTTAGCCCAAAACATTGGGTCGAAAGGCCACCGCTCATTTCCCACAAAAATCACTTTTTCGTGACTCAACTACACACAAACCCAATAGCCCAAGGGTTGTGGGAGTACCTCCCAAGCTACACTTATCAACATAAGATGGATCTATGCTAGTGCATCAAAATTCAATATGTAACTAAGGATTAACTTATTTTGTGTAGATTAGTTGATTTGTGTGGAGTCTACACCAAATTCAAACTGCATGTAAAGGAGTTGAGGATAGGAGCTACAATGGGGGGAACTAAACCTCTTTGGTAAGAAAATCATTTTTCCATCCAACATCTCATTGATAACATCCCATTGATGACCATCCAACATTAAAGTGGCATAAGCTCAACTCATATATATATATATATATATATATATATATATATATATATATATATATATATATATATATATATATATATATATATATATATATATATATATATATATATATATATATATATATATATATATATATATATATATATATATATATATATATATTTATATATATATATATATATATATATATATATATATATTTATATATATATATTTATATATATATATATATATATATATATTTATTTATTTATATATATATATATATATATATATATATATATATAATTTTAATAATAATAATAATAAAACAATGTAAACAACTTCTCAAATTAATATTTATAGATGGGAAAAACGTGAATTTATTAATAAAATAATTCAATCATAAAAAATGAATTTATTTAGAACCATATTTGAAAACCATATAGGAGTGAATTTACAATATTTCGAGATAAACTATGCTATACATGGAGAAATTTGTAAAAAAGTTTTTTATTTATAAAATATTAAATTTAAAAACAAATTCAGATTTTATAAATTAGGGACTAGATTTTTTTAATAATAATAATAATAATAAATTTATGAATTATATTAAAATATGTTGCAATTTTACTATGGCATAGTGTACCTTATAGATGACGGAATTCACCAAAATATGACAATACAATTTCAATATTTTTGTTGTTTAAAATACATTTTTGAACGCATAAACGGATTCAACGTCCTAAAAACCCCCTTGGCAACTCAAATGATTTAGATTAAACAATTTAAACTCAAGTTTTTTAAAATATCTGTTGGATTTTGATTAAAATTAACCAGAAAAAATGTCGTGAAAAAGGTAATTTCATCTATAATTTAGACTACACCATTTTATTATAGCTCATAATAATACAAGAGAAAATACAATTTTTTGAGAATGATTTAAAAGTCAAAATGATTTTCTAGAAATTTAATTATTTTATTATTACTATGATATCACATAAATAGTTATTGTTGTATATTCCAATTAAAAACTACATGTTAATTATGGGATTCTTGCATGACTTATGTTACTAGTTTGATTTTTTAGTCCACATGTTCCATTTATACATTTCAATGACCTATCTCTTTACCTTTTGTAGCATCTAGGGTAGATCTAATTCCAATCCTTGAATGTGATCATACAAACTTAGAACTTTTTGCTAATTTCCAAAGATCAATTAGTAAAGCATGCCACATTCAACTTCAAGCTTTTCAATTTTCCTTTTCTATTAGGTTGCAATATCTAATATCTCTACATGTCCTAAATTATGGGCTTCTTTTTTATTAGATTCTCTATTGTTCGGGTGGGAGACAGCTACTTGATTATTAGCCAAAAGCTTGTAGTGTCTCCTCAAAATTTGACACATTTTCGAAGCCTTACAAAAAAAAGTACCAACTAGGGTAATTATGTGCATCCATTCTCTTGTTCTCCTAAACTTTGCTAAGGAATATACATGAGATGGCATTGGTCCTAACATGTAATGGTCTTGTTCTTTCCCAAATGTAAGTCATCAATATGGAAGTTCCAATAGCCCCAAAAAAAGAGATCCTCGGTCCAACATAACATTAAGAAGCTCACAAAGGAAGGTTCTCGACCATAAAGCTCTTATTTATCCCTTGACCAAATACCAACCAACAAAAACAAATTGGGCTAATTTTGAAAATAATTGCACCTCTCATTTGTGTATTTATTTCACTCCATTCAGGAATTTTCTCCACAATTGAGGGTAAATATGTGAAGTTCCTAAGAGCTAGGGGGTGTTAATGTCCATCTCCTCATGCATCATGTTACCTGTCTTTCCTAGTGTCCATCATTACAAACTTGTTTTATGCTTATCATTCATTAATAAAAGGAATATGTGATGAAGACATTACTACCCCTTTTATCCTTAAAATTCTCACATCCAAATGAGTTACTTGATTAGCTAGGTGTTCTATTTAAATATTATGATCCCTTAGCATATGGAAGAAGTCTAGTAACTCAAATTGTTTTGTTTTCTTTTGAATTATGAGGATAAGCCTCATTATGTGGAAATCCTTAACAGTGGAATAATGACATAGATGTCTAATGATGATTTATGAGTCTCTTATTATCAAAATGCTCTTAATCCTTTAAAAATTGAGAGTCTTAAAACCTTTGAAAAGAGTCAATCCATCAAAATAGTTATTAAATGATTAAACTAAACCCCATATAAAGCTTGTTTCATGATTTCTCTTAAGGTCAAAGACAATCCTCTCACTTTTACCACCCCTTATTTTTTTCTTTAATAATAATAATCCAATTTTAATGTCACGGCCAAGCCACACACCAAATTGGTATAGCGCAGCGATTTGACTGCTAAGTCTACGAAGGCATACATACTCTACCCCCCTCTAACCTGTGACTTCTTAAGAGGAAACACATGCTCTTAACCATTAGGCCCACTCAATTTTTATTGTCATGGAGAAAGACAATGTTTAAAATGTTTAAAATAATCATTTTAAATCTTTAATTTTTTTTTTTTTAATGATATTATATACCTAGAATATATAAAACATATTTTTAAATATAAGTATATTTATTCATACAACTTTAGTGGGCCTAATGGTTAAGAGCATGTGTTTCCTTCTAAGAGATCACAGGTTCAAAATTGCATGACCTTAAAATTAAACAATAATAATAATTAAGATTTATACTTAAAATTCAAATTCAAATGGGTAATGGTGGAAAATCACTCCATATGCATTTATTTCTTCAATACCTTAAAATTAAATAATAATAATAATTAAGATTTATACTTAAAATTCAAATTCAAATAGATAATGGTGGAAAATCACTCCATATGCATTTATCTCTTCAATTTAATATTATTACCCAAAATATTTAAAATAAGGTACATTATATGTGGAGAAAGATGTTTACCCAAAATATTTAAAATAGAGTACATCATGTAAGGAGAAAGATGTACTTAACTAAAAAAAGTTTTTTTTTAAGAAAAAAAAAAAACTTGCTGATTTACATTATGTACCAATGCATATTTGGTAATCATTTTTCAAAAGAGATGAAAATTATAAACTTTCATAAATACAAAAACCCCCAAGCAAAATATATCCCCAGAGAGTAATGGGTCAGAAATATCCAACCTGTAACATCCTGTGGTGAAAGATAACCACAAAAAAAAAGAGTTAAACTGTAACAATATGTACGCACTCTCGCTCCCAGCCGGTGCAGAAAATATAGAAGTTGTTTATCTAGGGTACAGAATGGACGGCAGTTTTTTTGCTGGAATTTGGTAAAATAAAATTTAAAAAATTAAGTAGTTGAAGTGTTTGAAATTCATTTTTGATAGTGGAAATAGATTCAGCACTATCAAAAACCTTTAAGACACCCAAAATACTGAAGTCTAACAACTGAAAACAAGTTTCTAATAAAAATTTTGCCAAATTTTTTCAAAATCTCTACAGAATTTTTTTAGACTACGGCGAAAATATATCCATGAGAGACAAGTAGTTCTGCAGCAAAAGAAAGTAATACGCATTCAAAAAGGCATGTATCGTGCGATGATGAAATATGGACTGCGTAGTTAGATGACAGTTCTTAGATATTACATTACAATGATGAGAATCAGATCTCTCATCATTGTCTTCCAAGAGAATCAGATCTCATGTGATTACAACTGTGTGGGCCCACGACATCTTTTATTTGGAATCCAACGGGTGGCCACTTTCTATCATCCATACAATGGCAAGTGATTTAATTTTTTTAATGAGATTTTTAAAGATAATAATAACAATGTTGAAAGGGGAAGGTGTAATATTTTTAATGAGATTTTTAAAGATAATAATAACAATGTTGAAAGGGGAAGGTGCTTTTTTATATATATATATATATATATATATATATATATTAATTTAATTATTAAATCAGTATGGTTAAACTTATCAATTATTAGAATCCAACGGTTGGCCACCTGCTGTCTTCCATAGAATGGCAAGTGATGGTGTAATATTTTTAAAGAAAATAATAAAAATGTTGAAAGGGGAAGGTGTCACTATTGGTAAATTAGAATGCAACGGGTGGCCACCTCCTATCTTCCATAGAATAGTGATTGTGTAATATTTTTAATGAGATTTTTAAAGATAATAATAAAAATGTTGGAATGGGTATATATATATATATATATATGAAAAAAAAAAACTATAATTATATATATTATTTAAAATAATTATTTAAAAATGAGGTGAGGAGGGTATATATTATTTAAAATAATTATTTAAAAATAAGGTGAGGTGTCCATGTATTTTTGCATGTGAAGTTAATAAAAATCATATATTAATGGTTAAGTGTTCTCATTGGTTGATAGAGGTGGTGGAGTGGAATGTATGGGTGTATGGGTGTCTTCCCTGGTTATCTGGAGTGCAAGAGGTGATACTAGGCCCTACCTGCGTCAGATTAATTGGGATCCCAACATTAGGGCTCCTCCACGCTTACGTTTACAACCAAAATCCGGTTATCCAAGGTTTGCAGGGTACCCTTGTATGACTATTAACCGACTGAGTTCTTCTCTGGTTTTTGTGACCATTAATAAGGTTTTTTCGAGTTGTCACCTTCCCCAGTTCCATTCAGTTGTTGTCCTTATTTTCAATTTGGGCACTGGTGTTTTTTTGCCTTTATTTGTAAAAGACGTGTGTCTGGTAGTTCATAGCATTGTCTGGGCAATTCGGGTCTATATCTTCTAGTGTTGGGGGTGTGCCATGAGAGAACAAAGCCACACCTCTTTCTCTCGAGGCCACCCTCACAATCTTGGTAATTATCCAATTGCAGTTCATTCTCTAAATTTGGGTGGAATTGACCGTCGCTAGTTCAACTTGGGCTTAGGGCTCCTTGTTTGTGATTCAAGGTATTTTTTAGATTTTGGTTTTACCATGGTTTCTAGTGTCTTGTCGTTCTTGTTGCGCCTCCCAGATGGTTTCCCAGTAGCAGGCGACTTGCCTTCTTATCACCAATTCATCTTTTATACTTAGGTTACTGACTAAGGGGTTATATGCTCCACTTCTAGTGGGTTAAGTACATTCAATTACCTATCTCATTTTGGGATAGTGTTGCTTCGTGTTCATCGCTCTTTAGGTGTGGTTTTGTGTGTTGGTTGGCCAGGAAAGCTTGATTTATTAGTTTCCCCCAGAGTTTATTACTTCTTAGTGCAACTCACAATGCCGCACCAATGTGGTAGAGTCAAGCGGGGGATGGTGAGCGAGGGCAATATAGTAAGCTCAACATGGAGAATCTTGGCTAGAGAAAGGCTGTAAACCCCAACCTAATCAAATTTGAATATTTTTTTCCATGTGAATAATTCTTAGATATAAACAATACAATTTTGTTTATATTTTCTTTTCAAATGTTTACGTAAATGTAAATCACATAATTTTACTATTTTTTTTTAAAATCATTTTAATGTTTTTGTATATAGTTACTTATATTTATGTTTTTATTAACTCAATAACTTATTTGTTAAGAGTAAAAATGTATATTTAATATTATATTTACTAATTATTTTTCCTTAATTACATAATTTAATAAAAAGTACCATTGTATATATTAAATCCCCGGATGCGGGTACTAGCTAGTGAGATTATGGGCCACAGGGCTGCCATGTGGAGGGACACTTGGCCGCCCTGCATGACCACACATGGAGACTAGCACAACGTTAAATGCTGTCATGAGGGAGTCTTAAACTCGACCTCCGCTACCTCCACTTCGACGTACCCGGTCTGCAGCGCATTAAGGTCGCATACCATGGCCATTAAGCAAGCCACCTTTGTCTATTCACCCTCACTTCGGCCCTCTCTCCTACTCTTGGTGCATTTTTTGTTAATTCCCCTCTGCCTCTGGTGCATGGTCCTCATTCTGCCAGCCTTAGCCTTCCCTCCAGTGGCAATTCCTCTCCTGCGCTTTCCACATCTCCCTCCTGGTCCTGTGCTTCTGCTCCTCAGATAATCATGCCTCAGTGTCATCGAATGAGATGCAGAAGGGCAGGAGGGCATGGCCTCCCATCGAGACCTCCCTTGTCGCACTGCCTAGGCCGTGACTTGAATCTTTCAGTTGGCTGGGAAGCGCAGAACAGTAATGCCCATGTCAATCTGACCACCCAGCTATCTTTGCAGCTTCCTGTTCCTCCTCTGGCGCCATCCAGCGCCCGCAGCAAGAAGAGGCTGTGTAAATCAATCATTCAGCCCAAGCCTGGTTTCATCCCTCACAAGATGAAGGCTCTCTCGGTGCAAAGTGCCTCAAGTGGCAGCAAGAACACCAGCAGAAACACAGGCAAAAATGATGGTAGCAACTCAGATTATAAGGTAGAAAACAAGACGGAGCACTCAAGCTACCTCCTTTGAGAAGCTCGACTCTCTAGTGTCACCACGTCCTCATACTTCACGCTACGCGCTGAGCAAGAAGAACGATGACACATTCTATGTATGCAGGATTGAAGAAGAAGATCCTACCTCTGGCAAAAAGAATGAAGGTTTTCCCTAGTTTCAGTTTTTTAATGCTCTCTAGTCTACTTATGTTTTGGAAATGTTTGCTATATAACTCTTGTTTATTTTTGGCTACTAAATCTGCTAGTTTCCCGCAACGGGCAGTAGTTTCACTATGGTTTTTGAGGACTGGTTTCCCCAGCCGTGACAGTCCAATTTCTGTGAACAAACTGATAAAACTTCCCTCTGGATTTGGCTTGCCAAACCCAGAGGAAAAGAGTTGTAATTTTCTATTTTATATGATATAATAATAGTCAGACTTATAAAAAAAAACACACACATTATATATATTAAATAAAATAACACCTATGATTTAACTCGTTTTTTATTTTAAATTATTTTATTATTTTATATATAATTACTTATATCTATAATTTTTTATTAATTTAATAATTTATTTATTAAAAATAAAATTATATATTTAATATTAAATTTACTTTATTAATTACTTTTTCTTAATTAAATAATTGAATATAAAATTACACAAATATATATAAAATAAACTTTACATTCAGTATAGTAAAATTTAAATTAATCTTCAAAACTTAATAACAAAAACCAAAACCAATCAACCCTTACTCCTACTGGAAGTCAGTGTTTTAATTGAGATTTCCAGGTAAACAAACCCATACTATTGAACTCCCCTCTCAGCAAAATAAGAAACAGAAAAATATAACGTATTAAAATTTTAAAATAATTACTTTTCCCTATGAAAAGTTTTGATTATCGCCTCCAAAAGAAAAAGCTTTGGTTGTAATTTCTAGGGAAATTGACATGAATATTATGAACGTAGATTATTTTTGTTGCTTTCGGATGAAAATTTTTCAAATATCTTAGCAGAAAACCCTCAGACCTGAAACTTGCTAACATATTTGTACCAATAATATTCATAAAGTTTGAGCCGTTTAAAAGATATTGAGAAGAAAATTAATAAATAGATGTGATTAGATAAGTAAAGGTAATCAGATAAGTGATTAGGTTGTTTTGTAACTAATTGTGTAAGAATTATATTTTCAATTTATGTGATGATTAAGAAAAGGATAGAAAATGGTTAGTTATGCATGAAAAACAAAATAGGTTATTAGGTATAAGATGTGGAACACATTACATATTTGTGATTATAATTAGAGAATATTTGAATCATAAAAATAAACTTTAAAATGTAAAAGAAATAGTAAATTTTATTTGTGTTTAATATATGAATTGTTTTTTAAAAATATTTAAAATTTTAACAATTTTACATAATTTAAATCTAGAGAAATTTGACACTAGTACAAAATTAAATTATTATTATTATTATATAAAATTTTGATTATTTTTTAAATAAAAAATAAAACTTTCTATAAATTTTATTTTTTAATTATTTTTTAAACTAAAAAATCTAAATCATTTATACAAACTTAACTACTAAAAATTTCCTAACCACAATTTTTAATTTAAAAATGAAAAACATATATATAATTTTTTATTTAAAAATAAAATTTATCTTGCCAACAGGGTTTGGTTTGACGGTGAAGAGTGTGTTGTTAAGACACTCGTGATGAAAAAGTCACTGATTCCAATCCCTCTGAAGGCAAAAAAAAATCTAGCCATGATAAGGGTTGGTGTGGCCGAGACTGGGTGCGATCCTCGGGTGACTTTGACGGCTTAGAGTGTGGCTGAGACTAGGTGAGATCCTCGGGTGACTTTGACGACTTAGATGCCCCTTAGTCGCTGTTTCTTAAACCAAATATTTGGCGTGATGTCATATTAGGATCCACATAACTAAGAAATTTTTTTTACTTTATTTCACACTTAAAAAACTGTTTTTTATTTTAAAAATAAAATTTATTTAATATTCTTTGTATAATTAAAACACAATTTTTTATTTAAAAATGAGATTTAATTAATACCATTTATCTAAAAGCAAATGAAGCATGTCAGCTTTCAAATTTGATATGTCTGTGCTAAATCTAAATTAACAAACCAAAAAAAACTCGTTATAAAATTGCATAACAAAGTACATTACTACACCATAAAATTGCATAACAATGTACATTACTACACCATGAGTGTGAGTGGGAGCTTTATTTATTTGAATAATTTATTCTAGATGTTTATTGAAGAAAACCAGTGTGGTTGACTATATATAAAGGCCTTACTTGAGATTTGGCTAAGAAAGAGGAAGCCTTCCCTATTTAGATTTTGAATTAATTGATCAAGACATGAATACACTGACTCCTTATCCATGGTTCTTTCCTAATAAGGACCTATAAGCCATCTCCATCCTAATAAGGACCTATAAACCATCTCCAACTTTCCAATGCAAACCTTGACCAATGAGAGGGAAAGATCGAATAATGGATTTCCATATGATAGATCCACCCCTCGATGATTTTGTTAAAGATATGATCCGATCAAAAATAAACGAGGGACTAATATATTTTTTATGCATTGCCTGATCCTAGAGTCCAAGTCCAAAGCCTTGGATTAGACACCAAACACTTTGTGTAGCCAAGAATTATGAGAACCAAAGAATATTTTAAAGGCCCCTCCCCTTTGAGCGTTTAACACATCTATCGATTTCCAGGAGGATAAGATGAAGTATATTTTCTCTTCCTTCTATTCCATTAGAAACGAAAGCGAAAGCTATCTAATTTTATTTAACATCCCTTTTGGAATTCAAGGTAAAGAATCCTACTGAATTGAGATTGCCTCTATGAGTTGGAATATGAATTTAATAGTCACAAAAATGTATTATAAATGTACATTTAATGTGAATATTTAATTTTATTTGATATTTTTTTGGAATCCAAGAGAAAAAATCCTATTGAATTGAGATTGCCTCTATGAGTTGAAATATGAATCCAACAGTCACAAAAATTATTATAAATGTACATCCAATGTGAATAATAAATCAAATGAATTGTTTATCATTCATCTGCCATCTATTCCATGTATGTGTCTGACATAGTATTAGGCCGTGGCATTCTCAAATTCTACCAACTCCATTTTTAGCCTTTCTACCCTTGTTGTAACTCACCCTTGTTCTACCTACTCTACAAAACTGAAATTCTCTACTGGAAAATCAAATATTTGCTGCTTGAGGACAGTTGAACAGAGCGTACTGCGTATCTTTCTGGTCTAGTATATTTTATGCAGGGATGAATATACTGTGTGTTTTTGGCAGAGTTGAACGCACCCCGGTGATATCGCTTGAATTCATTTTCCTGACTGTGATCCCAGTGGTATCATATTCTGGATCGCACTCTCGTCCTCTCAGTTCGATAACGATCCTCTGTAATACGAGTCTCGGATCATTCTCGCAGTCCCGGACTCCTGCCTCACGCAGTCACTACTCCTCCTGCACACAGTCCCGGATTCCTCTCGGCACTCCACACCTGCGTTACCCCTCCTCGGCATACAAAAATATCACTCCACACCGTGCTCGCAACCTTTGTACACCGTGGTGACCCCTTTGTGGGCTCTTCCTCCTTGTCACAACAATCAAAACAACACCTCGCTACGTTACCTCACAGCCTTCCATCGTGGCGAACTGTACCTCTTCGCACACTTTGCGCTCTCTCTCCCTAAATCCGGCGCAGTCTCCACACCAAGTCGTTGGTTCGCCCCCTACCTGGCGCAGTCTCCACCTTCTGGCACCTCCGCTCATATCGCATTCCACTCCATATCACACGACTCCGCTTCATATATGATTTTGCCCACGACTTTCCAACGACGCTTCATCTTCGCTTAATATCTAATTTCTTCTTGGGCGGACTTCCACGATCTTCGATGAACATTGGGTTCACACTCGAATTTGAAACAATGCCATGATTTTTCGACATCAAAGTACGCAACCTCTAGGGTTGATTGATGCCTTCGAAAACCATATTTAAATCACAGAGATTCGGCAGCCCGATGGTGTTGTCCACAAGATCGAGATTGCGAGTTTCGAATCCTCGCCCAACCGCCATTGGGCCTCCAACAGTATATCCCGCGCTACTCCTACTGCCAGGCCAAGGTGTGTTCCGTCGAATGAGAGGGTATGTCGAAGGGTTAATTGGATCCAAGTGTCGAGGACGTGAAGCACACAATCTTTAGTGGCCTACAAGAAAACTAATTTCAATACAAGAACATAGGTAAGCAGTTTATGACTGCACCCGGATCAACGGATAATATTTTATGAAGAATATTTGTGTAAAAAGATGTGATAATTTTGTCTTTTAGCTAGAGGAGTTTAGGGTTCAAAAATTACTTTCAGCCTTCTCTAGGTTCTTTGCTATTTGCACATATTTCAATCACTGTGATCTCTTTGTTCGACTCCTATTAGGATTACAAACATTGTTAGTATCTTGACCTTAAGTGGTGGAGATTTTGAGTGCACTATGATTTACAAATTTGTGTGAGGATTTTATGTTCCTTAGTCTTTTTCGTTGAGGATTTTAATGTTACTTTCTACTTCACCCTTGAAAGGAGGAGATATATTTCAAATGTTAGTTGAAAACGTGAAGCTCACACTCTTTATTTGTTAAGTTTGATTATTGAGATTGAAATATGGCCACACTACCTGATTTGTTAGCATTATTAAACACTCTAATGTTGTCTATTGTTGAAGACACAATAATATTCAGCAACGTTTCTCTTGCTGACATTCGAAAATGTTAACAATATGCACAAGAAAATATTGTTTTTTTACAGCTTGAGACAAAGCTACAACAAGAAGAATTATAGCAGTGGGGTCATCATTTTGAACCTGTTTCTATTCAGAACATTGATACAGTCTCCCATTAGCAGCAAGAATATAAAGTTGAGGTTGATTCAAATTCAGTACCTAGTTCAAGAGCAGATTTGTATGCAGAAACAGAAATTCATCCTGCACTTCCCAAGCCAATCATCAGACCTTGGGAAGAGCTTGTCCACGACAAGAACCAAACTGGTCTTGGATATGAAAATGATGTGTGCTTTCATATTCCAGACTATTCCAAGCCCATTCAATTTCAAAGTGTTGGATTTATTTACGGCAGTTCACCTTCAGTTGTTCCAGATAATGCTCCTCTTCCACAACAACGACAACAGATTGATAAATGCCAACATTGTGACCGATTTGGTCATGTCAAAGATCATTTTTTTGATCTTCACCCATGTAAGCATTGACTTAAAACCACTCATTCTTCACACATATGCTTCATAAACAGGCCTCCTGCAAGAACAAAGATTCATCTTGGATGGATCGCTTCTTGGAAATGCGCATCAACATCGAAGAAGATGTTTCAGTCATATGTCAGAATCTCTTCTAGAATATTAAAATGCCTTGCAGTTGAGTTTTCGCCATCATCTCACCTTGTATCTGACAGGGGGGGGGAAACGATGGTCATATACAACCTTCAAAGCCACATCAAGCGAGCCTGAGTCACAACCTACAATAGCAGATTCAGATTTGTAGCCAGAGGCAAATAATTTCAAGCAAGCCTGAGCCACAACCTGCCATACCAGATTTAGAGTTGTAGCCTAAGCATGCCTTTGGTTAGTGATAACATTAAACCATCTATGGGGGGTTGAGCTTCTCCCTCTTCAAAGAATTGAGGATACTTCCTCTATTAGAAGACTTCAGGAGTCTTTCCATATTTGGAAGTGTTCCAAGAATTGCATTAAGCATTCCAGAGTTGGTGGTCATCCTCAAACCACCGCAGTTTGAGACCTCCCTTTTAAGGTTGAGGTTATCCCTTTTTATGCGGGTTGCAGACCTCCCTTTTCTAGGTTGAAGGTCTCCCTCTTCAAAGCATTAGAATCACTTCCTCTAGCAAAAGACTTCAACTTCGTGCCAAAATTGGAAGAGTTCCACAAACTGCACTAAGCTTTCCAGTGTTGGTGGTCATCCTTAAACCAGCTCCTTGTGCCAACATTTCAGAGAGCACATTCAACCTAGTGTTGCCATGCATATTTTGCACGATTTGTATTACAACTCTTTTCTTTGACTCATACATACCCCTTCGGATTAAGGGGGGGAATGTTGGACACCTAATCCACTAATGGTTAAGGTGTAGGACTTGGACAATCAAAGGGAGTCCAAGAGACGTTGGAATATGAATCCAACAATCGCAAGAATGCAATATAAATGTACATCAATGTGAATAAAAAATTCTATGAACTGTTTATCATTCATCTGCCATCTATTCCATGTGTGTGTCTGACAGGTAAAATGATGGAAGTAATTTTTTTATCATCTCTTGAATACAACTAGACAAACTAAATTTTCATTCACCGACCCTCCTCTTGGTCAAGGAGAATTTTTTGATGCTTGTCTTACAAGGATCATAAATTATCTATTAGATAATCATAGAGGGTCCTTCGGTCTCTCTTTCTACATTGTATTTTCTCATTGCTTCCATTCCTTCTACTAGGAGACACTCTGTCATCAAAGCTAATAGTTCTTTAAACATATTTTATAGTTTAATGGAAGGATTGGTCCTCAAACCATTGTTTATTTGATTTGAGGGTACATGGAGGCTTAGGAGAGGAGGATTCTAATTCTAAAATGATGAAGTAATGGTTAGAGTCACTACCCACTAAGACCGACTTTCAATATCTCAAATTTGTTTTGAGAAATGGTTTTGAGATGAGGAAATGGTCTAATTTGTTGGCAATTATGGCCTCCCTAACTCTATTATTCCTCCAAATAAACATAAGTTTTATAGATTGAATATCAAGAAAGCCTCCTCCTCTAATCGATCCGACAAGAAGTCTACAAGAGGATCAAGATAGGTAGGGGAGCCCTAAACATCACAATACCCCAAAGTAAAGATTATATCTCTACCAATAATAATTTGGCCTAATTGAATGAGGGGATTATTCTAAGTGTTCTTCTCATAAAACTTTCCTATTTGCATATAGTCCATGCATATTAAGATAAAGTATGGATGAAGTACTTAAGTTTTCTCAAAGAAAATTCATAACAATTTGTCTCCCTGAAAGGGTGTCGTCTACCACGGCGACAAATTTGCTTGGACGACCAATAATGGCTGGAATCCGACAATTTTTTTTTCAAAAAATAATGGAAATAAGGGTGTTTGAATTGTGTTTTTTTATGGTGGAAATTGATTCAGCACCATCAAAAACCCCTAGGGCACCCAAAATATTGAATTTTTAAAACTCTAAAATACGGATTTACAAAAAATTCTGCCGGATAAAATTTGCATTTTTTAAAGATATTTATAATCTCAATATTTCAATATTTCATGTGAAGAAGAAATGTATGAGGCCAAATTGAATAAGTGCAAATCCATGATAACAAATTGTTTAAGAGTAAAGAACAACCACTTTTATGATATATTTTTAGATATTTAAATAATACTAATGTAAATTTATCTTAACTCCACATATATTATTGGCAAAGAATGATCAAATTTGTCAAGATGCAAACTTCTCTTTATAGTGCAAAACTTGAGGAAATGTTTGCACCTAGAAGGATTTGATCCCTCTAAAAACATCATAGATGTAGAGTTAAGATGTTGATTTTTCCCTAGTACTTTAGAATCAGGTTTATGTCTAAAACATGATCACAAACACACTAAAATACCCACAACTCCAAGAACTTTGCATAGCAGAAATGTAACAACAGTGAATCAATAATGTACACAAGAATATGTAGACACAAAAAATTTGTATACTACAACTTTAATATAACAATCATAGGGCTCCTGTACTAGATATCATGGCCCTTACAAAACTCTCATGCAAGGAAGGTCAACAATTTATTATCCTCAATCTACCCACACAACAAGAACAAATACAATGACTTACTTAGTGAAGGTTCTCATTCACTTACAACTTTTTGGTCCTCTTGCCATTGGTTTACCTGACAAGTCGTTTGCCACCCTCTCTCACAGAGCTCTTGCTGCTCCAACTTGTTTTCACTTAGCTACTCATAATGGATTTTGTTGCTCTAGATTCACTTTCACAATTTTTCTCCATAACTCTGACTTCTCACAATGATTTGATAGTTCAAATGCATTGTACACTAGGCTTCCCAACAAGGTTTGCCCACACCATGAATATTCCCTTGGATTCATTGTATAATGAAACCCTTACAACCTTGACTTATCTTAGTGTATGACATCTCTCAACCACCACATATCAGTCCTTGGAACACATTCTCCCATCCCTCATTCAAGGACAAATGTTTACCACATGAACTCTACAATCATCTGAACGAAAACAATGCTGCATACCTCTTCATGACCTTTGCTTAGCCTCGAAAACCCTCAATCATCTAAATTGTATATCTGAGGCTTTTCGAACCTATTAAATCTCATGTGGCTAACTTAGGATGAGGCCTAACCTACAACCACTTCATACGTTATAATTTTGTTTATACCTCACATTTATAACCGTATACTCATGTGTGTGACCTTAAGGGATCTCAGGTCTCACTCCAGTTGTTCCACATGCCTCACAACCTCTTTGTTCAGTAATGACAAGGGTCTTGGCCCTCCATATTGGCACAGAAATCAACTCGGCCTTTACACATAGATATTCCATAGTTCATATGCACTTAGCCATATCAATTTACATGTCCAGCCTCCATAGAAAACTCAACCTTAGTCTCATAGCACACATGGCCTTCTTTCAACCTTCTAGCATAAGACAAACCATGAAGATAGTCCTTCTTGAGCTTTGGCTTTCTCCTGAACCTTTGCATCCTTTTTAAAGGCTCGTTTCCCCCTTTAGATGATGATAAATGGATGCCAAATAAGCTTAATTTCATTCCTACTTGTAATGTTATTGGTGGAGTCCATTTTCCACCAAGAATCATGACTTTCATCCGAGGAAACCTAAGCCTACATGCTCAAACACACTTATCATAAGAAATAAAATTATTTTCATTGACATAGGCCCTCTCCATTGTAGCCTTACTTTCCATTTAGCTCGTCAAAGGTGCCCCTCATGCCAACCAATATAATAAACAATGATTTTACCATAGGTTTTTAGCCTAAAACTTTGGGTCCAAAGCCCACCACTTGGGTACATTTCCCACAAAAACCACTTTTTCAAGAGTCAACTCCACACAAAACCAATATCCCAAGGGTTGTGGGAGTACCCCCCAAGCTACACTTATCAACATAAGAGGGATCTATGCTAGTAGATCAAAATTCAATATGTAACTAAGGATTAACTTATTTTGTGTAGATTAGTTGATTTGTGTGGAAGCTACACCAGATTCAATCCTCATGTAAAGGAGTTGAGGATGGGAGCTACATTGGGGGGAATTAAACCTCTTTGGTAAGAAAATCATTTTTCCATCGAACATCTTAGTGATAACATCCCATTGATGACTATCTGACATTAAAGTGGCCTAAACTCAACTTATATATATATATATATATATATATATATATAACGAGCTATATTAATTATATTATGAAAATAATTTTAATAATAATAAAAAAAAACAATGTAAACAACTTCTCAAATTAATATTTGTATATGGGAAAACAAGAATTTATTAATAAAATAATTCAATCATAAAAAATAGATTTATTTAGAACCATATTTGAGAACCATATATGAGTGAATTTACAATATTTCGAGAAAAACTATGTCGTACATGGAGAAATTTGTTAAAAAAACTGTATTTATATAACAGTAAACTTAAAACAAATTGATTCTGAGATTTTATAACTTAGGGAGTGAATGTTTTTATAATAAAAATAATAATAAATTTATGAATTATATTAAAATATGTTGCAATTTTACTATGGCATAGTCTAACTTATAGACAACATAGTTTTTTTCACAGGAATTCACCAAAATATGACAATGCAATTTCAATATTTTTTGTTGTCTAAATTACATTTTTAAATGCATTGAAAAACCCCTTGGGAACTCAAATTATGTAGATTAAATAATTTAAACTCAAGTTTTTAAAAATATCTTTTGAATTTTCATTAAAATTAATCAGAAAAAATGTCCTGCAAAAGGTCATTTCGTCTATAAGTTAGACTACATTATTTTATTACAGCTTATAATAATAAAAGAGAAAATAAGTGTTTTGGGGAATGATTTAAAATTCAAAATGATTTTCTAGAAATTTAATTATTTTATTATTTCTATGATATCATATAAATAGCTATTGTTATATATTCCAATTAAAAAATGAACGTTAATTATGGGATTCTTGCATGACTTATGTTACTGCTTGATTTTTTAATCCACATGTTCCATTTCTACATTTCATTGACCTATCTCTTCACCTTTTGTAGCATCTAGGGTAGATCTAATTCCAATCCTTGAATGTGATCATACAAACTTAGAACTTTTGGCTAATTTCCAAAGATCAATTAGTAAAGCATGCCAAATTCAACTTCAAACTTTTCAATTTTCCTTTTCTATTAGGTTGCAATATCTAATATCTCTACATGTCCTAAATTATGGGCTTCTTTTTTATTAGATTGTCCATTGTTCAGGTGGGAGACAATTACTTGATTATTAACCAAAAACATGTAGTGTCTCCTCAAAATTTGACACAGTTTCGAAGCCTTACAAAGAAAAGCAGCAACTAGGGTAACTATGTGCATCCATTCTCTTGTTCTCCTAAACGTTGCTAAGGAATATACATGAGATGGAATTGGTCCTAACATGTAGTGGTCTTGTTCTTTCCCAAATTTAAGTCATCAATATGGAGGTTCCAATAGCCCCTAAAAAATATATCCTCGGTCCAACATAACATTGAGAAGGTCACGAAGGAAGGGTCTAGACCATAAAGCTCTTACTTATCCCTAGACCAAGTACCAACCAATGAGAAACAAATTGGGCTAATCTCGAAAATAATTGCACCTCTCGTTTGTGTATTTATTTCACTCCATTCAAGAATTTTCTCCATAAAATCAAGGGTGAATATGTGAAGGTCCTAAGAGCTAGGGGGTGTTAATGTCCATCTCCTCAAGGTCCTAAGAGCTAGGGGGCGTTAATGTCCATCTCCTCATGCATCATGTTGCCTGTCTTTCCTCATGTCCTTCATTACAAACTTGCTCTATGATTATCATTCATCAATCAAAGGAAGATACGATGAAGACATTACTACCCCTTTTATCCTAAAAATTCTCACATCCAAATGAGTTACTTGATTAGCTAGGTGGTCTACTTATATATTATGATCCCTTAGCATATGGAAGAAGTCTAGTAACTCAAACTGCTTTTTTTTTTTTTCTTTTGAATTATGAAGATAAACCTCATTATATGGAAATCCTTAACAGTTGAGGAATGACATAGATGTCTAATGATGATTTATGAGTCTCTTATTAGCAATATGCTCTTAATACTTTAAAAATTGGGAGTGTTAAAACCTTTAAAAAGAGCCAATCCATCGAATTATTTATTAAATGATTAAACTAAACCCCATATAAAACTTGCTTAATTTTTTCTCTTAAGATCAAAGACAATCCTCTCACTTTTACCTTCCCTTATTCCTTTCTTTATTCTCATGGAGGAAGACAATGTTAAAAATGTTTAAAATAATCATTTTAAATTTTTATTTTTTTTATTTTTTTTTAAATGATGTTATATACCTAGAATATATAAAACATATTTTTAAATATAAGTATATTTATTCATACAGCTTGAGCGGGTCTAATGGTTAAGAGCATGTGTTTCCTTCTAAGAGGTCACAAGTTCAAAACCAAAGGAAGCTAGAGTATGTATGCCATGGTAGACTTAGGAATGAAATCCCTGTAAAAGATGGGTCTCTTGTCCCACAAGTGAAATTAGATAATAATAATAATAATAATAATTAAAATTTATACTTAAAATTCAAATTTAAATTCAAATGGATAATGATAGAAAATCACTCCATATACATTTATCTCTTCATTTTAATTACGCCGTAAGATGTCTTATTTAAAAACAACTTTGCTAAGTGCCACAGTGTACAAGTCTAAAACGTACGATGAAATGTTAGACGATTCAATAGTTTTACACCGTCTCATTAAAAACTATCATCTCAACCAATTCTTGATGTTTAACTGAATGACAGGTTGAATCGATTTACGGGCGCCTTCACCTTCATGACTTCTGTCAAATATGTGAGCCTGTTGGTTTGTTTATTGACCGCCTTCATGTCGCATGTATGGAGAAGGAAGCACGATCTGGGAAGGTGGAGTATGAAGACCCCCCTCCTGCTCCACTTTTAGACGCAAGTGAATTCTATCTCTGGTCGTTCTACAGAGCCATCATAGCCGAGTTTGCGGCCACACTTTTGTTTCTGTATGTTACAGTTGCCACAGTTATCGGGAATAATAACGATAAGAGTCAGTGTGGAGGCATGGGAACCCTGGGTATCGCCTGGTCCTTTGGCGGAATGATCTTTGTCCTCGTGTATTGCACCGTTGGAGTTTTAGGTGGTCATCTTATTATATTAATTACTGATTTTTTTCTTCCCTGAATTCATTGATATTTGATTTGAGAAAACCGTATAATGTTGGTGAAGGTAGGCATCTAAACCCCGCAGTCATGAAAATAAGGAGACATCTCTGTTAGGGCTTCCCACTAAGAACTTGTACAAGATGACAGATCTAACATCCTGCAATTCGGTACGGCACAATTTAAAAAAAAAATTAATCCATCTAGTCAAAAGAGCAGAGGGAAAAAGTGTTTATAGCAAAATTACAAATCAAGTTTCCTCTTCTGCATTATTTTTAAAATAAGAATTTATCGATAGAAACTGGTATTTTCCCAAGCCAATGTCAGGTCATACGATAACCTCACTAGATATAAGGTAGTGAGGTGAAGAGGATCGTATCCCCTGCAAACACAACCTTACCTAAGTTAGCCTTCGAAAACAATCCCTCTTTGATAAAAAATCTGAAAACCCTCTCATTCCAATCTTCAGTTCTACTTTCAACATTTTGAAAATTAGAAACTTAAGATTAAATTTGTTAATAGGGGACAGGGTCAAACTAAGTCAAAAATCATTTCATGTAAAAATCTTGAGGGCATTTCCAACGAATGTCTTTAGAAGATGAATCAACTACAAATTTAGCCATCAAGCATGTCTCGTTAACATCAACACCAGCAGTAACATGTATGAAAACTTGGGGTGCTCGTCACATTTCCATCTTCTGTAAACTAGTGTATTAAATGTAAAATTGGAAACCGTAATATAGCGTCCCAAGATAAGCAGATAATGACATCATAATTCAAAACAAAATGAA